>PVIU01005799.1:0-108676 GCA_004026605.1 Ondatra zibethicus
GGGTGTGCATGGATGGGTGGATGGATAGATGAGTGGGAATGTGGGTAAATGAAGAGTAGGGTGGGTACATGGATGGATGCACGGATGGTTGGTAGGCACATGGGTAGAGGATGGATTGATAGATGCATGCATGGATAGATTGATGCATGGGTAAGTGAGTGCATGGATGGGTAGGTGAGGATCGGCACATGAATGGACCCCCACCACCACCAGAGATGCAGGATTTAGTTCCCAGCCATGGCTCTAAGGGGGAATTTCAGACCCTAGCTTAGGTCCTAGCTGAGTCTGGGAAGCCTGAGGTTTATTCTGTCTGTCAGTAGTCGCTTATCACATTTGCTTCTTGTCCTCACCTTCTCTCTCACTTGCCTTCAACCTTCTCTCCCAAGCTCTAACTGTCCTTCACTGGTTCCCACCTCCTACTGCCTTTGATTCTTGACCTCCTTTCCTGCCCAGGCCTCAGGGTCTTACCTTTGCATTGTCTGAGAGTCCAGATGTGAGCCAAAGAGTTGCTGTAGTTCAGAGACCTTGCCTTTTAATGGCTGTGCCAGGAAAGAAAATGACCCATAGTGGGTTTCAGTGATGGAAGCAATACCATGGGTGGTCCCTGGTGCTCCTGGAGTTCCCTGCTCCAAGGGGATATGTCTATTCCTCCCTCTAACTGGGCTGTTTTGTCCCCTAGGCTGGTGGATGACCGCTGTGTGGTGGAGCCTGCAGCTGGGGACCTGGACAATCCCCCCAAGAAGTTCCGAGGTAAGACCTCCACACTAGCTGTGAGCATCCCTCCAGGGCCGCAGGGTCCCGGACCTGGGTCTGTCACCGCCAGTCTGCCTGAGACCACCCTCTCCGCTCCGTGGCGACCTTGGCCTGCACTGTATCGTCTTGGCATTGGCACATTTCTGCTTTTCCTTCCAAGACCACACCCCCTCCCCTGGCACACCCACTTCTGGCCAGGAGCCCATTTTCCCCCAAATTCCTGGCCACTCACAGGGCTTTGTTTATGTGACTGTTTTTTTTGGGGGGGGCAAGGGGAATAAAGCTGGGAAAGACAATCACTCAAGCCTCAGAGGCCCAAGGGAAAGCCCTTCCCTGTGCCGCAGTCTCCCCGTTCATGGGGTGAAGGGACTGGACTCTTAACCCTGCATATCTACTTGCCTCGGGCTGCGTGTGGCTACTGCTGGACGGAACCCCAGAGCCCAAACATGACCGTGTTCTATGACCCAGTCAAGTGCTGTCCCTGAGGGGCCTCCTGTCCCCCTTTGTAGTGGGCCCCATAGCTCCGGCAGTAACGGGGCTGGATGAAGGACAACCTGGCTGTCCTTAGGCCTAGCAAGGGATTGCCTGTGAGGGCTAAGGCTGACATGCACCAGACAGCTGGAGCCTGGGCGTGGTGGGAGCAGGCAAGAACATGCCAGATGATGCCACCAGGTCGGCTGCTGTGTGGTTGCTCTTCTGGGAGAGGCTGGTGGGAGACGTCATTGGTCTAAATGCTGGGCAGGGGTGGGGCTAAGTCACCTAGATGGCATCCTTTGCTTGCTGCTGGGGGTGGAGGTGGCATCCTGCCTAGCTGTTGGGGATGTAGTGGGAAGTGGTGGTGGGGTTCCTGGCCCCAGGGGGCCTTGCCTCAGGGGGCCCTTACCTCGGTGCTTCTCTGTCCATGCTTCCATCGTGACCTCCGCGTAGGGGCTTTGTCTTAAGCGGATGCCATAGGCTGAGGCGTGTCTCAGCAGCTGTGTGGGATGACCTCTGGTCCTGACCAGCCTTCCTCTGCCCCACGCTGGTTCTGTGGTCACTCACGCTGTTTCTGCATTGGGCTGCCCTCCCTTTCCCCTCAGGCCAAGCACCTTCTGCTCCCCCAGTGACTAGCCACCCCTCACCTCTGCACTTGCCTCCTAACCTCACCCTGGTCTCCTCAGGTTCAGTGACTGTTCCTGGTGTCAGTGTGACCGCCCCTGACTCCTGGCTCCAGGTCCTGTTTAGTTTTCTGCATAGCTTGACTCCAGCATGCTCTGGTTCCGTGTAATTTGCTTATTCTTTGTCTCTCTCGGGTTTTTAGCTTGGTAGGTTCGTGCTCACTGTGTAGCCAAGGTGGTTCTGAACCAAATGCTTCTACCTCCCAAGTGCTGGAATTTTGACCGCTGGGTATGTAGGCGCCTGCAGGTCACAATGCACGTGTGGAGGTCTGAGAACAACTTCTAGGGATCTTCCTGTCCTGGTGGGGATTGAACTCCAGTCCGGCTGTCTTTTGTGCCCCTTACCAGAATGTTGGCTCTACCAGGGAGGGTTTTATTCTGGCTTTTGTGTTTCTAGTTTTATTGGAAGTTTCTGCCTCCTAGCTCTTCTATTTTTGGGACGGGGGAGAAGAAGAGAGGGAGAGGGAGGTGGGAGAGGACAGAGAAAAGTGAAGTTCTCTTGGGGCCCCTGGCTGCTGCCAGGGCAGGGAAGGGATTGTGTGGACCGGCAGGTGACAGGGAAGTGGGCGTGGTAGGGGAAAGTATGCCCTTGGCGTCCAGTGGACAGTTTGGGGCCAATTTTTGACAACAAAAAAGCCACTTAGTAAAACAAATACCCTTTTGACTTCTTTCATTCTTCCCACGCCTCCAGCTCCTCCTTTGTGGTTTCCCAAGGCTTGGGTACAGGGTCCCCTGGAGGTCCTCTTGGCCTCAATGGCTCAGCCTGTACAGTGAAGTATGACAGAGTGACCCGGAGTCCACCCACCACCTTCTGGGTGCTTTGGGGGTGTGTGTGCAAGAGTTCCAGGCTCCCCGTGGTTCCGCTGAGGCCCGAACGATGCTATCCTTGGTCAGGATCCCTGCTCTCCAGCTTCCTGCTGGCCAGGTGCAAGGTGGAACATTAGATCTTGGGACAAGATTCAGGACTCCAGCCTCTTCAGACGGAAGCTCAGGCAAGTGACCCCCCGAGACGGAAGCTCAGGCAAGTGCCCCCCGCAACGGAAGCTCAGGCAAGTGCCCCCCAAGAGAAACTCAGGCAAGTGCCTCCTCCCCAGACAGAAGCTCAGGCAAGTGCTCCCCCCCCCGGCCTGCCATTTGCTGGCTCCCTGGCTTCCTTCCCTGCAGTACCGTGGCCCTCCCACGGCAGGGTGTGGGGCCATAGCAGGTATCTGGAAGTTGCCAGGTCCTCATGGACTTTGTTCTGGGATCCCCAGGCATTCCACCCTCCCATCTGGGGATGAGCCCAGCCATTGCTGAGGACTCTTCTTGCCCACAGCTCACTGCCCAGTGCCTTTCAGTCCCCACCCCATGTACCCTCTGGGTCAGTGACGTCCTGGGAGCTCTCAACAGTCGGCTTTGGCTTCTCCTCTGGTTTCAGCTCCATCCACTGTTTGCCTCACCCCAAGCCTCAGCTTGTCTGGGGAATTCTTTCCAGACTTGGCAAGGCCCTGGGAGGCCCAGTCTGCTGGTGCCAATGGTGCCTCCCACCAGCCCAGCCCCCTGATGGCTGTTCTTGCTGTGGGTATTGATGCTGTGGTCCCGGCTTCCACGGTTTGTTCCCTTCCTCCTCCCATGAGGCCTGTGGGAGCTTCCAGGAAAACTCAGGAAGCTCAGAGTGCAGACCTCCAGGCACAGACACCTGGACTAGCTGAGGTCACCTCATTGCTCAGACTGGTGGGAAGAGGGGCTCGCAGTGTCAATTCCTCTGCTTACGCAGCTGGGTGCCCCTCCCCAAGCTTTCACCCCTGCTCTTCCAGAGCACCCCAAGCCCTTTTGGAGCTGATGAGGTAGCGCAGTGGGTAGAGCGCTTGCCTAGCATGCTGGGGGCAGCGGCTCAATCTCCAGTATCACAAAACAAATGAAAACATACTTCAAAGCCAGATAAAGTGACCCATGTTTGTAATTCTGTACTCGGGTGGTTAAGACTAGTGGACCATGGGTTTCATACACCTTTAATCCTCGCACTAGAAGGCAGAGGCAGGCAGTTCTGAGATCCTTGTCTAAATAGCAAGTTCAGACCAGCCAGAGCTACATAGTGAGACCCAGTCTCAAAACAAACAAAAACCAAATGAAACAAAACAGAATGATCAAGGAAGACTTGGGTAACTAGCTCTGGTCACTACATGAGTTAGTTCACACGCACGTGCAAACACACACGCACACACACTTGTGAAGTTGGTTCTGTCGTTCAGGGGCCGGGTTTAAACTGTTTGCCATTCTGACTTCGGGATACAGCGGGATCACACAGGGCGGTTTTGACCTGGGCTGACGGTGCCCTCTGTGCCGATCCAGTGTCCTGTCCTGCTGTCCTATGAGATGTGTCCCTGCTGCGTGTGGCTTGAGGCCGCAGCCTAACTGCTATATAGCATTCTGTGACGGGCTAGCCTGTAATGAGTGCCGAGCTCAGTTCCCATACCCGTCTCCTTGGCTCATGTGCCAGGGTTTCTCTGAGTTCCCATGAGGGGATTTGCAGGGTGGGAAGAACACTCCTCTATCCTGAGAAATGACCCTGCAGCCTTTCTCTGAGGTGACCACCTTCCTTCCCCGTGGACTTGTGCATGGGAGAGTTTTGAATCAGTTTTACGGACTCTTGTTTTGAGACAAGGTCGCTCTCACACTGGCCCAGACCTTGCAACCTTCCAGTTTTTTTTTCCACCCTAGTGCTGAGATCACAGGTGGGCACCCTACCTGACTAAGTTGCCTGGGGCATCTAGGTACCAGGGCTCTGGCCATGTGGTTTCTTCACCTCACCAGTAGAGGGCGCATTCTTGGGAGTGGCTGGATGATATTGTATTCTGTCCACTCTAGGTTGTGTACAGTCAGCTTTCCATTGCCCATGGCCTCTGTCCATGCCCCTTCTCCAGCAGGGCCATGTCAGAGGCTACTGATGCATGCCGTGGCTGCAGGCGTCATCCATATTGGGCTTGAGTTTGTTTTTTCAGATCTCTAGTGCAGTGTCTGTTTTCGTTCACATGGAGAGGCTGGAGGTCGATACTGGGTGTTCCTTAACTGGTCCCCACCTTGCTTTTTGAGATAGGGTCTGTCACTGAGTCTGGAGGTAATCAATTTGGCTACTCTCGCTGGCCAGCACACCCCAGGACGACTCCTGTCTCATCCCCAAGGCTGGGATTACAGGCATCTGTTGCTGTGCCTGGCTGTGGATGCTGAGCATGGAACTCGGGTCCTAACACTTGTGTGGAAGGACTTTTTCACTGAGCTGCCTCCCAGAAGCCTGCAGTTGGATAGCTGCTTGCCTGGCATTTGTAAGATCCTGGGTTCAGTTCCTAAAAGTTCAGTCTCTCCTTTCACCACCGCCTGGCTAAAAATCCATAGCTTTAATTTTTTTTTTTTTTTTTTTTTGTTTTTCAAGACAGGGTTTCTCTGTAGCTTTGGAGTCTGTCCTGGAACTAGCTCTTACAGACCAGGCTGGCCTCGAACTCACAGAGATCCGCCTGCCTCTGCCTCCCAAGGGCTGGGATTAAAGGCATGCGCCACCACCGCCCAGCTTAGCTTTAATTATTTTTAAAAAGTCACTTTTAATTGTGGTAAAATATACTTAACAAAAACATCTCTTTTGCTAGAGCTGGAGAGATGGCTCGGCAGGTAAGAGCACCGACTGCTCTAACTAAGGGCTGGATTTCGCCATGTTGGGCAGCTCACACAGCCTATAATTCTAGCTCTAGGGACCTGCACCTTCTTCTGGCCTCTGTGGGCACCTGCACTCATGTGCACACATCTATACACATAATTAAAAATACATCTTTAATCAAGTGGCACACACCTTCAATCACAGCACAGGGAGGCAGAGACAGGCGGATCTGAGTTTGAGGCCAGCCTGGTCTACAGAGCAAGCTCCAGGACAGGCAGAACGACACAGAGAAACCCTGTCTCGAAAAACCAAAAAAATCTATAAAAGGGAAAAAATCTATGCTCCGCGTGTGTGCACACACGCTCGCGTGGACACACGCACTGTGCGTGCACACACGCGCTTGTGCATTTGTGTGTTTAGAGGGATGGTCAAGGCTAGTTTTGAATCCTGATCCTTCTGTCCACTTCCCAGGTCACAGGCCTGAGTCACCACCGTGCCCCACTCTAACTTAACCATTTTTCAAGCATTCAGTTCGATGGTAATTCCAGATGTCACGGTGCAGCCATTGCTGTCACCGCCACTCCCCAGTCTGCTTTCAGGGTCTGTGACTCTGGCCATTTAGGAACTTCCTATGAGTGGAAACAGTATGTCCTTATGTGCCCGGACAGTGGCACTTGGCGTGATGTCCTCAAGGTGTGAACGGAGGTTTCTCACCCCGCCCTGTCCCGCCATTTCTAAACAATCACTCAGAGGCTTAATATGAATTACAAATTGTTTGGCCTATAGTTCAGGCTTCTTATTAACTGGCTCTTACTTTTTAATGAACCCATTTCTATTAATCTATGAATTGCCACATGGTTGTGGCTTTTGCTGGTCTGCCGGCATCTTGTTTCTTGGGCAGCTGGCTGGTGTCTCCCTCGACTCTTTCTTTCCCCCCCGTATTCAGTTTGGCTTTCCCACCTAGCTGTATTCTGCCTCGCTATTGGCCAAAGCAGCTTTTATCAGCCAACAAAAGCAACATATAGTCACAGCGTATAGAAGGGTTATAGGTCCATCCGTGTTGTGTGTGTGGTGAGGGTCAGGAGATTTGTCTGTCGTCTGTCTCTGTCTCATTCTCTTTCTCCCTGTCTGGGGTTCTGTTTGTTTTGACACAGGTCCTAATTCTGTATCCACGGCTGGTCTTGAACTCATTGTGTAGCCTAGGCTGACCTCCAACTTGGCAGCAATCCTCCTGCCTCAGCCTGTCAACTGCTGGCATCACAACCATGTACCTCCATGCAGAGCTTCAGCACTCCCCTCCCTCCCTCCTTTTGGTGCTATAGTCACCAAGTGCCACCCGAAGCCATTTTCCTTCTTACTGCTGTGTGGCCTCCCTGTGCCTTCCCAACGTCACTTGTTTTTGGGGTACCCTCTGGGGGCCCCATGGGCTGCTTTCCATCTTATCCCTGCCCTTGAGACAGCATAGAAGCTTTTCATCTCATTGCAGTGATGCACTCAGGACACCAATCCTGTGGTGGCACCATCCGGTGATGGAATGTGGAGAACACCCCATTTCCATCCATATTATCCCTTGGTCCCCACGCCCCGTTCCACACCCCACAAGTACAGCAGCCTAAGCTAACCTTGTCAACTCCTGCCAGCTGCCTGCGCCTTCGGAGGCTCTGCTCTCCCATTGATGTACCACAGTTCATGTTTGGGGCCTGTTCCGCCCTCCAGCAACACCGCATGCTGTTGTAAACTCTCCGTTTACACACTAGAAACCCAGACCCTTCCAGCTACCCCTCTGTTTAAAAGAAAGGTTTCTTTGCTTTGTTTAATATGTCCGAGTGTTTCCCTGCATGCATTTCTGTGACCTGGGAGCATGCCCAAGAAAGAAGAGGGCATTCAACCTCTGGAAGTGGAGTTACAGACGGTTGTGAGCTGCTGCGTGGGTGCTGGAGTCAAAACCAGGTCCTCCGCAGGGGCGAGTGTTCTTGAGCCACCTCCCAGCCCCTGGCTACCCAACTTTAAAAGTTCTCCTTCCAAGGCAGGAGAGATGGCTCAGTGGTTAAGGTTGTCTGCTGCTTTTGTGCAGGACCCAAGTTCAGTTTCCAACACCCATTGCCTGTAAATCCATCCCCAGGTCTGATGTTCCCGTTCTGACCTCCACAGGTGCCCCTCACGTGGGGCACACACATGTTCATAAATAAAAAGAAATGTTTAAAAAATGATTGTTTCAAGGGTCGAGGATGCGGCTCAGAGGAACCCCTGGGTCCATTCTGAGAGACATCACAGAATAGTGTATTTCTAGGTTTTTCCTGAGACCTCTGGGGCCTGCAGTGTTCATAGCTTGAGGCTGCCTCATCCCAGGGATGATTGTGAAGGATGAGTGTGGACAGATGGCTGAAGCCCCAGGTCCTCCACCTCCTAAGTGCTGACTGGTGGAGCCTAGGCCTTGGGAATGCGTGGAAGCGCTCTATCCTCTGAGTCACACCCCCAGCCCTGCCCTGTGTCCCCTGGACACTCCTCTACCCTCAGCCTTTCCTCGTGGTCTGCGATGCTGTGGGCTCCTGTCACCCATGCTGGGAGAAGCTTCTGGACCTCTCGGGTTCTGACACAGTTGCCTTTGGGCAAAGCACACTGCACAGAAACTGTCCCATAAGTCCTTGCCGCACAGAGTGTGGGTGGGGCTCCAAGGAGGGTCCGGGCAGGACAAGTGGATGGATCTCACAGTTCTGGGGGTTTCCAGGGAAGATTCAGGACCAGGGCGGGAAGGTGCCTCACTTCCTCCTCCTGTCTTGGGTGCAAGAATGGTTTGTGTCCACACAGGTTCTGACTCTTCAGTGACGTGTACTGTACCCTTCGTGGGGGCCAGGCAACCTTCAGAGTCGGGGAAGGGGCCTAGGGATGGCGCACCACTCTTGCAGAGACCAGAGTTCAGTGCCTGTCTCCCATGTCAGGCAGCTCACTCCTGCCTGTGACTCCCACTCTAGGGGATCTGACGCCCTCTTCTGGCAGCCTCAGGAACTGCACTCACATGTGTACCCATGGGGAATAGATCAGTGGGAGAGGGGTTTGCCATCAACCCTGACAACGGGATCTGGGGATGAGGTGGAGCCTCAGCATGGCCTGGAGAAGCAGGACCCCAGCTGCACCCCAAGGACTGAGCAGAGCCCTCAAACACACGGGGAGCATCTTTGTGGCAGGGTCACCCCTCATGCTGGGGTGCAAGGTGGGCTTGGTGCGGAGCCCTGGAGGCCTCTCTGTTTTAGAATTGCTGCTTGCCCCTCCTCCACGACACCGACCTCTCCTGACTTCTCCCCTCAACAGTTCTGGGACCTCTGTGCCCCACAGGCTGATGGGAGATCAGATCTGCTATAGATCCCCTGATAGCCTGCCCTAACCTCCAGAGGGATTTGGTCACAGGGAGAGCATGATGGGTCAGGGAGGGGGTCCTGTCCTCGTGACTTCCTGTCTCCTGCCCCCAGCCCTGCACTTGCCCAGCTCATGTCTTCTGCTGGCCTTGCCCCGGAGTTTGTAGTCTGATGCTCAGCCGTAGCTGTAGAGGGTTCTTTGGGGCGACCGAGGCCAGCTTCCCTCGAGGCTGTGACTCTTGTCGTGTTGGGGTGTTCACAGTGCACAGGGCTGCTCTTGTATACCTGCTAGTGTGCACAGCCCATCTGTCCCCAGAGCCCACTCCCCCCGCCCCCCAAACTTTGGCTTTTCCAGCTGAGGCCTCATTTAGCTAAGTAGAAATTTAGAATACTGTTTTTTTGTTTTTTTTTGTTTTTTTTGTTTTTTAGTTTGGGCTTACAGAAGTCACAGGTGTTTTGTTTCTTGGCCAAAATGAAAATTTCAGTCGCGATTTCGGTTTCTGGACCTTGATTTTTTGTTCTGAGCAGATCAAGAAGCCGAGGAGCATAGCTTGTTGTATAAGGGTCCCCAGGGACTGGAGTGGGGGGGGACTCTTATCTGTCATCTGGGGCAGTGGGAAGAAGCTGAGCAGAATATGGTGTTGGGAAAACAGTCCAGCCTGGGGCAATGGTCTAGCCTCACCCCAAAGGGGACTGAGGGCTGTGAGCTGTCCCTCACACAGTGGGATTAGGCTGTTGGATGTCCGAGTCAGCTGTGAGATGGGGTGAGCCAGGGAGGCAGGGCAATCTGGCAAGGAATAAGGCAGGAGGAATAGCTGTCCACGCCTGCAAAAGCCAGCACAGATGGCATGGAGTGAGGCCCTGGAGGCAAAGAACCTCTGGTAGCTTCCCTAGAGGGAAAAGGGTGCCCGTGCTCCCCAAGGGAGACCTTCTCACACCTGTTTTCTGAGACCTCACTACTGACTCAGCAGAAGCCTGGAGGCTCCAATTGCTCTTTCTTTCTTGGCTCCAATTGTTCTTTCTTTCTTCCTTTCTCTCTCTCTTCCTTCCTCCTTCTCTTTTTCTCCTTCCCTCCCTTTCCCTTTTTTCCTTCTTCCTCTCCTCCCTCTTTCTTCTGTTTTTTGAGTCAGGGTTTCTCTGTATAACAGTCCTGGGACTCGCTTTGTAGACCAGGCTGGCCTTGAACTCACAGAGGTCCACTTGTTTCTACCTCCCAAGTATTGGGATTAAAGGTATGCACCACCACACCTGGCAAATTTCTTAAGATTTAGTTTCATTTCATGTGTCTGTGTATGTGTGTGTATCTTTGCACATGCATGGAGGCCAGAAGGTGGCACTCAGTATCTTCCTTTAACCCTTCTACCCATTCCTTTGAGGCAGAGGCTCTCCTTGGGCCTGGGTCTTGTGTCTCAGCTGTGCTGGAAGGCTAAAGCCCAGGAACCCTTCTGTTCCCACCTCTCATGGCTGGGGTTACAGGTGTCTGTGGGGCTGCCCCATTTGTTACATGGGTGCTCGGAGCTGAACTCCACGCCTCATGACTGCTCAGCAAGCGCCTAAGCTCTGAGCCATGTCTTCAGCCCCCGTGTCTCTAGCTCTATGCTGTTCTGTGTCCTGTCTCACCCAGTGGGCAGGAGGCGGGAGACTGGGGTTCTGCCAGGGAGCTCTGAGGTCTGACAGAGTCCCCATCTCTTCCTGTCACATCTCAGATTGCCTCTTCAAAGTCTGCCCCATGAACCGCTACTCGGCGCAGAAACAGTATTGGAAAGCAAAGCAGACTAAGCAGGACAAGGAGAAGATCGCCGATGTGGTACTGCTGCAGAAGCTGCAGGTGTGCGCACGGGGGTGCACGGGACTGGGGCACATGGTACAGGGGCGCACAGGACTGGGGCACAAGGCAGTGGGGTTCACGGGACTGGGGTACAAGGAAGTGGGGCGCACAGGACTGGGGCCCATGGTACGGGGGCTCACGGGGCTGGGCGCACGGCACTGGGTGTACGACAGGGCCTCCACTCCTCACAGCCAGTGGGGGCTTCATGCATGAGATGAGCGTTTTGAAAACCCTAATGGGCAAGACTGGTGTAAAAGGCCACGAGTTGGGGCAGGCAGGGCGTGGAGTGCCCATCTAGGAACCCAGTGTCTGTATAAATCCTTCCTGTCAGTTACAAGATGGGCTTAGCCCTGTGCCAGGGCACGTGACTCGGTGGTTAGATGTGGGCATCCCAAACAACTGTACTCGGACTTACCGGTGGCTCCAGGGAACCTCATCGGAGAACACTGGGTCTTGTCTTAGTCTCCCACTGCTTTATAGAGCTGGATTGAGACTCTTGGGCCCATCTTCCCATACTGCGAGTCTGGATTGAGCCGAGGCAGCCCCTAGGATCCTGACTCCCCTTGGGTTTCTTGGACACATGTATAGTGCTGTGGTACTGGCCTGGTGGGCCACAGGCTCCTGTGAGTGGAGTCTCAGCTCACACACAGAGTGTCCTCTGAGCATAGCTCAGGTGCAACCCAGTGCGGACACCGACCGTGGGAAACTGGACTAGGGTCAGCAGCTGTGGTGTGCCTCTGAGGTCCCTGCCCTGGGGTCGTGGGGCTGAAATAGGAGCTGGGTGGATTCCCATCCCGTAGCTGTGACGTGGCTCTGGGGGGAGAGCAGAAGGGACTGCCTGAGCTCTGGTCTCAGGGGGGGCTATCCCCGGCCTCCCCACAGCACGGGAGACTGAGCTGGGGATGAGACCCAGGGCGCACACCCGAGTCAGAGCCTCACACTGTAGCTCTGTAGGGTCATGTGGCACACGCATGGCTCCCCTGCAGCCTCTGCAGCCCTGGCTTGATTTACCCTAAGCCCAGCAACACTGGGGGGGCGGGGAAAGGGCAGAGGGGCCACTGTCCTCAGAGTGCGCTTGTCTGATGGAGGGGGCCTTTCTTCAGGAAGGTTTGGGTTGATGGCCCAGTTTATAGAGGCTCCCCTAAGAGGCAATGGGGCTTACTTATCCTCGAGGCCATCTGAGCTGGTGCAGTGGGGAGGGACGGGAAGTGGCTTCGTCTGGAGTGGAGGTATCCTGGAGAATGGGGGTAAGGAGTGGATACTGGTTTAAGTTGCCGGGTGTGTCAAAGGCATGAGAGCTCGGGGTCCTCGTGGAAGGTGCCCTTCAGGGTGGGATCAGACCTCTCGGCCATGGTGAGCCACGAGATCGCTGGCCATCCTCTGCATTTGAGGTCTCAGGCCATTGCTTAGTGGGGGGAGGGGAGGGCCCCTGGATGCAGCACCAGAGACGGGGGCCAAGCGTGGTGTGTGTGTGTGTGCACGTGTGTGCACACATGCATGGTGGCATCTTCTTCTGGAGCAGTTTCTGATCCCTCCCGCCCCCCCGTGTCTGCAGCATGCAGCCCAGATGGAGCAGAAGCAGAATGACACAGAGAACAAGAAGGTTCACGGTGACGTGGTCAAGTACGGCAGTGTGATCCAGGTGTGGCCTTGGTGCAGAGCACTCCCTGCCCCCCCCCGTGTGTGTGAGAGTGTGAGTGAATGTGTGTGTGTGTGTGATGATTATCTCCAGTGGGTGGCTGCTACCACCTTTTCAACTGCACTTCCGTACTGCACTGTGCCCAGGGGAGTGTTTTTAGCTCAGGGTCGTGAGCACATGCTGAGCTAGCTACGCTCTGATCTCAGTGTGGCTTTGCCATTCCTTAAGTGTGGTGACCTCCAACAAATTCCTTAGCTCCCTGTTTACTTCACTGGTAAACAAGCCAGTCGGGGCTGGAGATGGCTCAGTGGTTGGGAGCACTTGCTGCTCTTGCAGAGGACCCAGGTTAGATTTCCAAAGCCACCACACGGGGCTGCCCAACTCCAGTTCCAGGGATCCAGTGCCCTCCTCTGGCCTCTGTGGGTACTGCATGCTACTGCATGCACACAATGCACATACATGCACACAGGAAATACCTTTCTACACATAAAATAAAAATAAATAAATCTTAAAGCAGGCCAGTGATAGCGTTTGTTAGATCAGGGTTGATGGAGGTGACGTGGAAATAAAAGCAGATAGGCACCCTCAGAAGCAGAATTGTCCTTTCACCAGCACACCTGCCATCTCTGTGGAAGTCTGCACAGTGTGCTTGGCCTTTAGAGGGAAAGGGGCTGGGAGGTTCCATCTTGCACGTCTGCCATCTCAGACTGTCGATGCCACTGGGAGATATGCCGATCCTCTAACCAAAGGCCTCTGGGACCCTAACAGTCCACGGGCATTATCGTGAAGTCAGCTTTTCTGTGCCAAGCCTCTCAGCCCACCTGAGACTTTAACCCTTCGTTGTTTGCCTGTGGGGATTATAAGATTCTGTGTAAAATGAGCTAGGGCTGTAGATGGAGTTGACCTGGTAGAGTGAGCTTGCTAAACGCTGGAGCCTCATAAACCGGGCCGGTGGCTCTCTGCAAACCAGCACTGATGGGCTCAGGCAGGAGGGTCAGAACTCCCAGGTCATGCTGGACTGTCTGAGAAGAGATGACACGGGATAAAATGTGCATAATCTTTGTTTCTTTGTGGACGTGCGCTTGGCGGGTCGTCTCCCTCTGAGCTGCACTCTGACCTGGCATGCAGTTTCGAGACGAGTTGCTTCTCTGTGACAAGGTGTGCGTGTTTATGACCGTGCACATGTGTCAGTGCGTATCAGCCTGCGACAGTGTCTGATACCGTGTGACCTCCTCCCTGAGGGCCTGGCCTCCCAGGCCTGGTGGCCTCACTCCCGCCCCACCTATGCCTCAGCTTCTGCACATGAAAAGCAACAAGTACCTGACCGTGAACAAGCGGCTGCCGGCGCTGCTGGAGAAAAACGCCATGCGGGTGACTCTGGATGCTACCGGCAACGAGGGCTCCTGGCTTTTCATCCAGCCCTTCTGGAAGCTGCGGAGCAATGGGGACAATGTGAGCACAGGACCAGGGCAGGAGGGGGCTGGGCAGAGGTGTGGCCCAGCCTCCAGAGGGATCGCGTGCCGTGAGCAGAGGGTGGAGACCCTGGTGGAAAATGCTTTTGTTCTCACCTGTCCCAAAGGTGGTCGTGGGGGACAAGGTGATCCTGAATCCTGTCAACGCAGGGCAGCCTCTCCATGCCAGCAACTATGAGCTTAGTGACAACGCTGGCTGCAAAGAGGTGAGTGGGATGAGGGGTTGAGCCAGATCCCCGGCTCTGTGTGTGTGTGTGTGTGTCTGTGTGTGTGTGTGTGTGTGTGTGTGTGTGTGTGTGTGTGTGTGTGTGTGTGTGTGTGTGTGTGTGTGTGTGTCTGTGTGTAGCCCTCCCCACATCTCTGCCTCTGGTGCTGCCCGGAACCCGGGCCCTCACTGCCCCCTGCTCTGCCTCCCAGCATCCGGTCTCATCCTTTGCCCCACTGGCCAGAGCCACCAGTGTCCTGGCTAGGGTCTGGCATCTTGGCTTTGGGAAGCACCCAGAACCACAACAGGAGCTGGGCTGGCTTCCCCCTCTCCCTTCCTCCTCCTTGATCTTCAGCACTGGCCACTCTTGGCAGCTGGCAGACCAGCTGTGTCACCAGCCTGCCTGCCCCCTGCAGGTCAACTCTGTCAACTGCAATACCAGCTGGAAGATCAATCTATTCATGCAGTTCCGGGACCACCTGGAGGAGGTGTTGAAGGGGGTAAGTTCGAGTCCCTGCCAGCAGGCCCCTTTCTCTCGGCGTCAAATGACTGCCTTAGCTCTGTTCCCCTTCAGCTCCCCTCTGCCCCCAAGGAGTCCATGTGTCCCAGCTATCTCTTCTCCCCTTGGCTCTCCTCATTTTCTTTTCTTGCAGAGGAACATCAGAGGCCTCCCCACCCTGTCCTCCACCTCAGGGTGGCCACATCCGTGGAGCACCCTTTCCTGTCTCTTGACTTTTACTCTGTAGGTCCCATATTGTGCCCTGAGCTTTCTTTGGCAAGAAAAGGCCAGGAGTCAGTGCCTGCCCACCTGCCATTGGGGGTCGGTGCCTCTTCCCTGTCCCCAGACATGTCAGTGTGTACACTGGGAGAGGAGGAGAGGAGGTAGCTGCCAGGCCAGGGCGGGGGCTGGCCCAAGAAGCCCCAGGGGCGCCCTTTACCCCTTTCCTTCTAAGACGTGCTTAGACCTTCTGCCTCCCTCATCGCTCTGATTGCCCTGGCTGTCCCCATCAGCCTGGGTTGCTCAAAGGCTTTCTCGTGCTGTTCACAGAACCTTCATATTGTTCAAGAGTCAGCCAGAGCCCAGCCCAGGTGCCCCTCCCCAAAGCTGCCCCGTGACACATGCCAGTCCCCGCTCTGGGCAGCGTGTATAAGACAAGCTTGCTCTTGGGCCCCTCTCCGCCATTCCGTGAGCTTCTGGCGAGGCTGTCATGGGTGTTGGGGTTAGGCTCCAGGCAAGCTAGAAGCAAGGCACTCTCATCAAAGCCCACCTGTTTCTGCCTTCCCCTGCTCTGGGCACACAGTGTCCCTGGGTTCTGCTGTAGGGACTGATGCAGTCTGGGTGCGGCTGCATCGCTCATTTCCGTCTCCACCTGAGGGTCCCCTGAGCACTGCGTCTAGAGCCAGGTTCAGTGCAGAAAGACAGAGTTGCCGTTAGATGATCATGGGGTGACAGCCATGCTCCGAGAACCCGCTGAGTGGCCGCTGTAGGGGGACGAAGTGTGAAGGCGGGACTAAGGTGTGGGCCCTGGGGCTGAGGCAGGGACTCTCCCACTTGCTCCGGGCTGCGTGGCTCTTGGCAGGATGCTTCCCTTCTCTGCCTGGGTAGCACAGCGGTACTCCATCAAACCTTGTGATAGTTTCTGCCGGAAGCCAGAGAGGCTCCATTCTGTAGAAGGCACAGCTGAGGCTCACAGACAAATAAGGAATGTATCAAGCTGGGTGGTGGTAGTGGCGCATGCCTTTAATTCCAGCACACGGGAGGCAGAGGCAGGTGGATCTTTGTGAGTTCAAGGCCAACCTGGTCTACCAGAGCTAGTTCCAGGACACAGGCTCAGAAAACTACAGAGAAACCCTGTCTCGAAAAAAAACCAACCCCCTCCCCTCCAAAAATTGTATCCCACCCCATCACAGCATGGGGAAGCAAGATTCAAACTCAGTTTTTGTCCAAGGTCTGGAGGTAAACAAACCGTGGCTATCACCCTCCAGCTGCCACAGAGAGCAAAAGAAGCAGTGGTGGGGGTTAGAGGGAGAGAGCAGCCCTAGGCTGGGAGCCTGAGAAGGAGGAGTCCTTCCTCGACAGAGGCAGTTGGAGGTACCGGTAGGGAGGAGGTGCCAGGAGGGTTGGAGTATGGAAACCTGAGGTAGAGCCCCCGCGGCCCTGTGGCAGGCTGCATCTGGGGGACCCTGAGCCTGGAGGTGTGACTGAACGGCTGACCCCCCTCCCGACCCCGCCCACAGGGAGACGTGGTGCGGCTGTTCCACGCGGAGCAGGAGAAGTTCCTCACCTGTGACGAGTACAAGGGCAAGCTGCAGGTGTTCCTGCGAACCACGCTGCGCCAGTCGGCCACCTCGGCCACCAGCTCCAACGCACTCTGGGAGGTGGAGGTCAGAGCCCACACCGTGTTTGCTTCCTGGTACCCGTGAGGGTGGAATGTCTGTCCCATCCTCCCCCTGGCCCCACTATCACCGAGAGGCCAGGGAGGACCTGGGCACTTTGATCCCCACAGGCCTCCCAGGGTCGGGGCTTCCCTTTCAGTCCTCCCTACCTCACCCTTACCTGTCCCTAGGTGGTCCACCACGACCCGTGCCGAGGAGGAGCGGGACACTGGAACGGTTTGTACCGGTTCAAGCACCTGGCCACAGGCAACTATCTGGCTGCCGAGGTGAGTGAGGGGTAGAGTGGGCATGGCATCTGTGTGTGCCAGGATACAGGGAGCATGTGCATGTTTGCTCACACGTGGGCATGGCGTCTGTGTGTACCAGGGACACAGGGAGCATGCGCACCTTGCTCATGCGTGGACATGGCATCTGTGTGTGCTGGGGACACAGGGAACATGCGCACCTTGCTCATGCGTGGACATGGCATCTGTGTGTACCAGGGACACAGGAGCATGTGCACCTTGCTCATGCGTGTGCCTATGGAGACGGGACCATAAGGGGCTCCCCGTACATCTCCTCCAGGAGTCATGTGGCCTTTGGGCCTGGGGTAACCATCTTGGGGTGCCTTCTGGGTTTGATCCTGTGTTTGGGGTGTGTGTGCTGATGGCGTAGTAATCCCCCTCACCTTGCACCTCTGTTCAGGAAAACCCCAGCTACAAAGGTGATGCCTCAGACCCCAAAGCGGCAGGACCGGTGAGGACTGGAGCAGGGCGGTTTCCCGAGCTGCGGAAGGGGGTGGTGTGGGGAGTGGGGTGAGGGTGGGGGTAGTGTGGGACCGGAGGCGAGGCTAAGCAACCTGGGAAATAGGTGGGATCTCGCCTGACCCAGGGGCCCTCCTCCCAGGGGGCCCAGGGCCGCACAGGCCGCAGGAACGCAGGCGAGAAGATCAAGTACCGCCTGGTAGCTGTGCCACACGGCAACGACATTGCCTCTCTGTTTGAGTTGGACCCCACCACGCTGCAGAAAACTGACTCCTTCGTGCCCCGGTAGGTGTGCGCCATGTGCCCAAGGCCCTTTGTTTCTGGGACCTCTTGGATCTGCAGTTCAGAGACCTGTTTGTGGCTGGCTTGTGTAGACACAGCCTCCTTTGCTGCACTGGGTCTGCCCTGTCCTTATTACAGAGGTGCTTCTCAGCATCTTGGCCCAGTCCCGCCAGGTGCTCAAGTGATGTGGGAGGTCCTTCTGTGTATGTGTTGCTTTTATTGGTTAATGAATAAAGCTGCTTTGGTCTATGGCAGGGCAGAATATAGCCAGGCTGCAAGGTATATATACAGAGTAGGTAGAGTGAGGGAGACACCATGTAGCTGCTGGAGACAGACACCCCGGAACTTTACCAGTAGGCCACAGCCTGTGGTAATATACAGATTAATAAAAAAGGGTTAATTTAAGATGTAAGAGTTAGCTAATAAGAAGCCTGAGCTAGTAGGCTGAACAGTGTTGTAGTTAATACTGTTTCCATGTGATTATTCAGGTCTGGGCAGCTGGGAATGAAAGAGCACCCTCTGTACCTAAGCACAAAGCGTGAACTAGTCTGTTGCAGCCAGGCACCTGGAGAACCCAGATGCTGTCTGGGGAGGCTCCCACGCCTGTAAGGTCCCACCAACCCTGAGAATGCAGGGTGTCACATTCCTGTGACCGAGGCTGCGGCTTGGTTGTTAGTGGGCTTGCCTGGCAGGCACGAAGGCCTGGGTTCAATATCTAGCACTGTGTAAACCCAGGGCAGAGGCTCATGCCTGCAATTCCGGCATGCAGGAGATGGGGGCAGAAGGACCATCTTATTCTCCTCTACTACATAGTGAGCTTGAAGCCAGGCTGCAGGAAAAATGAAGAAAATACAGAGGCTGGAGAGATGGCTCAGAGGTTAAGAGCACTGACTGGTCTTCCAGAGGTCCTGAGTTCAATTCCCAGCAAGCACATGGTGGCTCACAGCCATCTGTAATGAGAGCTGGTGCCCTCTTCTGGCCTGCAAGCATACAGACAGAACACTGTATACATAATAAATAAATAAATCTTTAAAAGTAGTCATGTTCACTTTAAAAGAAAAAAGAAAATATTGCAGGGGTGTAGAGATGGCTCCGTGAATAAAGCACTTTCTGTCTAAGCATGAGGACCAGAGTCTGGATGTCCAAAACCCATGTGAAAGCTGGGTGGGAGTGAGGCCTGCCTCCCAGCAAGAGGCAGAGATTGGGAATCTCCATAGTTGGCACGGCTAGCTAGATGCGGCAATGTGCCGAGTTCCTGGTTCAACAAGAGACCCTGCCTCCATATAAAGGTGGAGGGTGATGGAGGAAATGGCCTTGTGCTAACCTCCAGTTCTGAGCACATGCGTGTATTCAAGTCTGTACACACGTACATGCCTTGAAACAAAAAATCCCTCAGTGTTTTCTGGCCATGAGACCTCAGGTAGATGCGTCCACCATGCTGCCTCAGTTTGCCATCTATAAAGGGAACAGCAAGGGTCTGTCACTAGGATTTCTGGGGAATAATGGAGGAACCGTTAGCCTGTAGTCTCTAACCTGACACTTTGTGGGGGTGTGGTTTATTCAGGTGAATGCTGGCCCCTTGCATTGGTTTAGGGGTACACCATGGTCTGTGTGCACAAGAGTGCACAGTAGGGCCACACCCTGGAGAGCGGACGGTGTTGGGGACTGGTGAGCAGAGTGCCTGCTGTCTGTGGCACCCTCCCTCACTGGCTCTGTGTCCTCTCACCAGGAACTCATATGTGCGGCTGCGGCACCTCTGCACCAATACGTGGATCCAGAGCACCAATGCGCCCATCGATGTGGAGGAGGAACGGCCTATCCGGCTGATGGTGCGGGCCCTCCTGTGTGGGGCTGGGTCCTGCCGGAGCTTGTCCCTGGCACCCTGCTGACCCTTGTCTCTACAGCTGGGCACGTGCCCCACCAAGGAAGACAAGGAGGCCTTTGCCATTGTGTCGGTGCCCGTGTCTGAGATCCGTGACCTGGACTTTGCCAACGATGCCAGCTCCATGCTGGCCAGCGCTGTGGAGAAACTCAATGATGGCTTCATCAGCCAGAATGACCGCAGGTGTGTTGGGAGGGGGCCAGAGCAGGATTTCTTGGACCAGCAGCTCCCAAATCATGTCCTGGAAAGTTATTCGTTATGAATGCGTGGTCTTATCTTAGGCTTCTCACACTAGCTCTTGTGACTTTAACTTCTTTCTCTTCATCTGTTGTCTCGTGTCCTGCTTCCCTGCTTGCTCTGTGCCTGGCTGACTGGCCTCAGGTGTCTTCCTCCCTTTCTCCCTCGTTCTCTCTGGAGCCTATATCCCTCCTCTTATTTATTCTCTCTGCCCTCCAGCCCCGCCTACCCTCCTATGCCTAGCTATTGGCCATTCAGCTTCTTTATTAGACCAATCGGGTGCCTTAGGCAGGCAATGCAACACATTTTTACATAATTAGACAAATGCAATATAAATTATTACATAGTTAAAGAAATACTCCTCAACATCAACAAATGTAACACATTTTTACGTAGTTAAAGAAATACTCTTCAACATAAACAAATGTAACACATCTTTACATAGTTAAGGTAATATTTCACAACATTTCTCCCTTTTTGACTAAATAAAATGAAAGGATTTTAACTTTAACATAGTAAAACTATATACGATAGGAACATTTCTCAAGTAAGAATTCATTTACAATATTCAGTCCATTTATACTTGGCAAATTCAGAGAAAATATTCCATTATTTATCTTATCTTGGTGAGTCCAACATTCTGTATCTAATTTTGCTCCTTTCATAATTAAGGAAAACTGTAACTATAACTATCTAGTCTTCAACTCCATCAAAGACCCCAGAAGGATATATTACTTGGTAAACAGGAAGTACAGTTCAAGCAACTTTCAAAACTATAGAAATGACAGACAGCTGGCTGCCTGGACAGTCACCCAAGGTTCCTTTGCAACAATGGGGCATCCATCTTTGGCCTACAGGCCTAGAATATTTGAGACTTTTTTATGAAGCAGGAATTTTGAAGGACTGTCAGCCTTGTTTTGGCAAGGTTCAACAGCTTTTTCTTTTGCGTCCTGCCTGTCCAGTTTGTACAGCATACTGTCAGCAGTCAAGGCAAGGACAGTTTTGTTGCAGATGTTGTGGCGTGGGTGTGTGGGTTCACATGGGTCCATGAAATGAAGACTCAGAGACACTTGAGAATGAACTTAGTCTTTGTGGCCGCAGGGGTCCCGGCCTCAGTGGACTGAAGCATTTTCCCTTTGCCCATGGCATTTTTATTTTTTCCCATATTTACACTTCAGTCAGTTAATTTCCCTATGCTTACAACAACCTGATGAAGCTTCCAAAAATACAATGCGTAGTGCAAATACCTGATTCAGGAGGTACTGTGGTTTTCCGGGTTGGCCCTAATCAAGTTTTGCATAGGCTTTGTATCCATGGGAAACCTTCAGACAAGATCCATACAGGGCAACACAAGGATGGATTCAGGCTAGGCACGAACTGCAGAGCGAGGCCAGGTGTGGCCCAGGGGAATTGGTGCTGGTTTCTAACGCTCTGGTGCCAGCAGGAAATTCTGCTACAGTTTCTTGTCCAAATGGCTGGCTTTGTCACAGTGAAAACAAACTGTATGGAGGTGCTTTGATGCCGTCATTCTTTTTCTCTTAAGATTTATTTGTTATATGTACAGTGTTCTGTCTGCATGTGTGCCTACAGGCCAGAAGAGGGCACCAGATCTCATTACAGATGGTTGTGAGCCACCATGTGGTTGCTGGGAATTGAACTCAGGTCCTCTGGAAGAGCAGCCAGTGCTCTTAACCTGAGACATCTCCCCAGCCCACCCATCATTCTTTCTGAAGTAAATTGGTACTATCAAGAGCAGACATGTCTCATTGTCACAAAAAGCCATGTTATTAAACGTCTTAAATGCCGTATTCTGTAGCTCTCTGAAGCATTTGAAGATGACCTATCTAAAATATGTTTAACCTTGAAAACATATCTAATATAACAAGCTTGATTATAGGTGACTAACTACTAACCTGAATTTTTAATTATACGTTACATTTTTAAATGAGCTGCATAGGCACAATACCTTAGAGTAGAAACATACAGCATAACAAAAGTAACTTTCAATTTATATCAATATACCAAAACCCATGCCAATGTAAAAATTTGAGGTTAATGGTTATCGTTTTATCCTATACCCCCCAAACAATCACAAATATGTATATCCCACCAAATGGCGAAAACCCACCCACTTTACCTCTTGGGAATGTGGGTGTTGTGTTCTCTAGACTACTTCCTGTTGTCTGAGGACAATGACATCTTTAGGGGACCCTGAGAAGACTGAGATAATGGTCAGGCCCTAGGAAAACTGGTTGTAGCATTTGCTGTCAGTCTCAGAGCTGTGGCCATGCAGAGGGATCCGTATATAGGTCATCTGTCTTGTAGTTTCTTGGTTTATATCTTTATGTTTGTAGCCAAGATTTTCAGGAGGTTTTCCCCTATCAAATCTGGTCTCCATTAATCTTAAAGGAATCCAGAGTTTTGTTTCCTGTGGAAACAAAAGCGTAACCTTTCCTCCAACACAACACATTTTCTGACCTCCATTTTAAAGTTAAGACATCCTTAAAGTATCTAGGCTGGTTTCATTCAGCAGTTCCTTTTACAATCACAACACCATACAGGATCCAGACTCCTTATGTATTTCCCATATTTGTGTGACTTTTCCCCTTTATATTACTTACTCTTTGAAGACTATTATTTTTAAACATTTTTTCCTATGACTGTTTATACCCATTTTCTCTCCTTTCGTAAGCCTACACATATTTTTAAACAAACTGTAATCTGTTTAGAAGTTTTTTTTTTCTGTCTGGACCTGTCTTTACTGTGTATTTCTAGCCTTTTCTGACCACATAAGCCAAACCTTAAACTGCTAAGTGGCAACTTAGGCCCTCTGCTGCAGCTCTGGTGGCTGGCTCTGCCCCCTTCTTGGGTCCATGAGAGCCAGCCTTATGCCAGTGGGCCTGGCCGAGAGCTTCATCTAACCTGGACCACGACAGCTCTAGGAAGCTGGTGCCCACAGTGTGGCGGGTGTTTTTACTTAGCTTTTTGTTTCTGCTTAACATGCTGGCTGCTCAAGTGCTTGCTGTATGGCAGAGACCCTTAAAGGATCCATATCCATTTTTGTTTTTGTTCTTTTTCCCAGCTTTCTCAGGCTCTATGCAGAAATTCGGGCCCCATGTTGGACACCATATATAGTAGGCTTTATCTTTGGGCCACCAACCAGCTCCCATATAAAGGCACAGAGACTTATTAGTTATGAATGCTCAGCCTTAGCTTAGCTCTTGTAGCTTAATTTAACCTGTCTCTCTTCATCTACGGTTCTTACCTTGGGGCTTCTTACCTTTCATTCTGTTGGTCCCACTTTCCTGCTTCCTCCATGTCTGTCTGTCTGGCCCCAGGCATTTCTCTTTTTCTCTCTCATTCTCATCTCTGGAGCCCAGATTCCTCTTCCTACTTCTGCCTGCCATCCCCACTTATCCTTCTACTGCCTAGCTATTGGCTGTCCAGCTTTCTATTAGGCCATTCAGATGCCTTAGGCAGGCAAGGTGAAACAAATGTAACACATCTTCACCTAGTTAGACAAACGCAGCACAAACAAATGTAACACCTCTTTACATAGTTAAATGCGGTATAAACAAATGTAACACTCAAATGTAACACCTCTTCACATAGTTAAACACATCTTTTCATAGTTAAGGTAATATTCCATTGCAGGGGATGGAGTTGTGGAGGGCAGCAGGAGACCATGGGGGGCAGATGACTGAGTTTCTCTCTAGGGCCACAGAGGAGGGGCAAGCCAGAACCAGGGAAGCAGGCTGGCGTAGGAGCCAGCGTCACTGCAGAAGGAGCCTTATGGAGCCACTGGGGTTGGAGGAGTCAGGTGTCCTCTGGGTTACAAGCTTTGAGCGGTAGAATCGGGACACTGCAGAACCCTTCATACCAAACACACAGCCCCTCGTCCCCGTTGCCCAGCAGCGCTTTCTGCAATGTTCTGAGCTCTTGTCTTGGCAGTTTGGGGTCCAGGGAAGGTAGGGTGTGAAGCAATTTCCTAAGAGCAGTTTGGTGGGGGCTGGGCTGATGCTGGGCTTGGCAGCAGTACCGGTGAGTGACTCCGGAGAGAGCTGCTAGCCTGTGTGGGCACCTGCTGGCTGGGCCCTAGGGAGCTGCGCTCAGCTCATGCTTGCTTCCGGTGTTGCCCTCGGCCAGGTTTGTCATCCAGCTGCTGGAGGACCTGGTGTTTTTTGTCAGCGATGTCCCCAACAATGGGCAGAATGTCCTGGACATAATGGTCACCAAGCCCAACCGAGAGCGGCAGAAGCTGATGCGGGAACAGAACATACTTAAGCAGGTGTGTGCGCTCTCCAGGGGCCTCTACTGACAGGATAGTGGAGGGGTGTGGCTCAGCGGGAGAGCACCTGCCTAGCATACATCAGTGAAGAACTGAGAGCATGGGTCAGTGGTAGGTGCTACAATCAGTTACCAATGAGGGGCTCAGGGTATGGACTAGGAAGGAAGTCCTTGCCTAGACCCACCAGTGGGCAGGTAGGGATTTGGTTCAGTGGGAGAGCATTTGCTTAGCATATTCAAGGCAAGGGCCTAGGTGCTATCCCCAGCGCTGGGGGAAAGATGTATCTGAGCCATGGGCACATGCCACGTGCCTCCCTAAGCACCCTACAGTGATCGCCTCATTTGAGCCCCTCCTGCAGGAGAACTGTGGCCCTCATTATACTGAAGCCCACAGAGGCTGGAGTCCTGCTGAGCACAGGACAGCTCTGGGCTCCTACGCCAGGACACTCTGGGATGGAGTCAGCCAGGGTTGGGGTTCTGGGATGAGGCGTGGTGCAGGTGGGATGGGAGAGGTCCCTATCACTCTCTACACCCCTCAGATCTTCGGCATCCTGAAGGCTCCGTTCCGTGACAAGGGGGGTGAAGGCCCACTGGTGCGGCTGGAGGAACTGTCCGACCAGAAGAATGCCCCCTACCAGTACATGTTCCGCCTCTGCTACCGGGTGCTGCGGCACTCCCAGGAGGACTACCGCAAGAACCAGGTGGGTGCAGGATGGCCCCTGCTGGGTGTGTACCCTGCCTTCGCTCCTCTCTGGGCACAGAGGCTGGCAGCCAGACACCTCAGGCTCTGAGTACAGGAGGGCACCAGATGGTGGGGCTGGCTTCTGGGGTGCTTGTGTGGCTGGGTGCTTACCCCAGGCTGCCCTGGGCTCTGCCGTTGCCATCTTAAAATATTACTGCTTCCTCTTCCTCGTAGTCTTTTGGTTTATTGAGACAGGGTCTCATATGTAGATCTGGCGTGCCTGGAACTTGCTATACAGATCAGAGATCCACCTGCATCTGCCTCCTGAGTGCTGGGATTAAAGGCGTGCGCCACCCTCTACCCTAAAGGTCTTCCTTTTTGAACCATGTCTTCACTATTTTGTAGCCAGTCTCTCTAGGCAGACAAGGCCCTGAGCACAGCTCAGAAACCATGTAAAGACACCCTTCTGCTCTGACTGCGGCTTCCACGCTTGCCCTGAAATGGGCTTTTTCAGATCTGTTTTCTCTACAGTGTAGAGGCGCTCACTCGGGCCCCTGAGATGACTGATCACAGGACAGAAGCCTAAGTCTCCCAGCCTTAACTCTGCCCTTTTCTTTAGGGCACAGACTCCATCTAGTTCACCAAAGTCATAACTGGAGATTTTTAAAAGATATGCTTGGCTCTGGCAGCCTCGACAAGCTACATTCAGCCACCTATTCTGTTATTAAAGAGACCAATGATGGTCAAAAGCAGAAAGAGAGAAGACAGAGACAGACAGACTTGGTCAATGTGGCCTTATTAGGAAGAAAGACAATAGGGTTCGGTACTCCCCAAGTCTGTTGCTGGCTGCCAGGCTGAGCTCTGTTTCAGTGGAGGAGGAACTGGGGCAAAGGGCCAGAGTTGGGCCCGCCTGGTGTCTCAGCCCAGGCCTGATAATAGATTACAAGATAATCTGGTTGAGGGTGTAGCTTTGCCACCTAGATAACTGCTCTTATCTTAGGGGTGACCTGTCCTGCAGGTTCACTGCTGCTTGGGGACTGCTTCAGTCCCGTCACAAAGATGGGTCAGTTCCTGGGCTCCAGAGGGAAGACTGAGAGGTTAGGTGGACAAGAGGCAACAGGAGTCTGAGTCATAGCAAAGGAGAGAGAATCAGGCTGGCTAGGGATGGGGCTCAGTTGGTAGAGTGTGTACCTTGCATGGCTAAACCCCCAGGTTCATTCCCAACACCATGTAAACTGGGCGCAGTGGTCAATGCTTGCTATCCCAGCACTCTTAACACGGAGGCAGGAGGATTGGATGTCACCCTGGTTACACGGGAGACAATGCCAGGCTCTCATCCAGCTCAGCCAGGGTCCCTGCCTGAGTTGGTCCTGGTCTGGAAGTTGGGGTCTGGGGGGGGGGTCAAGGCTCTGCAGCCGAACAGCCTTGTCCCTCATCCACAGCCCTAGTGACGCCCCGCCCCGCCCCGCCCCGTATGCCTCTCTCCAGGAGCACATCGCCAAGCAGTTTGGGATGATGCAGTCACAGATCGGCTATGATATCCTGGCTGAGGACACCATCACCGCCCTGCTGCATAACAACCGGAAGCTGCTGGAGAAGCATATCACCAAGACGGAGGTGGAGACCTTCGTCAGCCTCGTGCGCAAGAACAGAGAGCCCAGGTGCCCCACCGCGCCCCACCTCTTCTGTGCCTCCTTCCAGCCCCTGCTGCTGGGCTTTTGGTTTCTTTTTTAAAAAGATTTATTTTATGTATGAGTGCTCTATCTGCATGTACACCTTTATGCCAGAAGAGGGCATCAGATCCCACTACAGATGGTTGTGAGCCACCATATGGTTGTGGGAATTGAACTGAGGACCTCTGGAAGAGCAGCCAGTGACATCTCTCCAGCCCTGGTTTTTTGTTTGTTTTTTGAGACAGGGTTTTATTACGTAGCCCTGGCTGTCCTGGAACTATGTAAACCAGGCTGGCCTCTGCTTTCCGAGTGCTGCACCACTACACTGGCTTCTGGTGCTGGTTGTTAGCTGCCGGAACACCTGCACTGTGCGCACTGCCTCCAGTGCCAGAGGGGGGCGGGGCACGGGACATGAACAAATGGACGACACTCTGAGATTTGGTTCAAAGTAGCCATGACAGACACAAGTTCCCATACAGATGGAGAACCCCAGGCCCAGGCCCATCCTGGTGACTGAGCCAGTCAGTACCTGCCTGAACTGGGTGTTAAATATTTTGAATGTCAACCTTAGCTTGTGTCTGCCCCAACCCCGGACTTCATCTCTTTGCCCTGTCCCAGGGAGGTGCCATGGGCTGCTGCCCCTGGACAGTTGGGAAGGAGGGCGATTAGGCTTCTGACCTACAGGGCAGCTTCTGAGTCTGTTGCCGGCCCTGTTGTCCTCCCAGGTTTTTGGACTACCTCTCAGACCTGTGTGTGTCCAACCACATCGCCATCCCTGTCACCCAGGAACTCATCTGCAAGTGTGTGCTGGACCCCAAGAACAGTGACATTCTCATCCAGACGGAGTGAGTGGCAGCCCCATCCCCAGGGCTCACTGGGGTTCAGGCTGTTGTTGGCACCCTTGTTCTCGGTGCCTGTAGTGCCTGGCACAGGGTGTGTTGGGGTGGTGTGGAGGGCTCGGGACTGAGGGGGAATGAGCCATAGCCCCATCCTGAGAACCTCCGGTTTGTCCTCCACACAAGGTGGCATGGGAACCTGGGGCTCAGCCTGCCTGGGTTAGATATGGTGAGAATCTGTGCCAAAAAATAAATGAGGGGCATCAGCGCTCTGGGTGGCCAGAGGCGCTCCCCTGACCGTGGTGTTGGCTGCAGGCTGCGGCCCGTGAAGGAGATGGCCCAGTCTCATGAGTACCTCAGCATCGAGTACTCGGAAGAGGAAGTGTGGCTCACGTGGACCGACAGGAACAACGAGCACCACGAGAAGAGCGTGAGGCAGCTGGCCCAGGAGGCACGGGCAGGCAACGCGCATGACGAGAATGTGCTCAGTTACTACAGGTGCCGCGGGGGCGGTAGACCCCCCCCCAGCCCCTCCCCTCGAGTTCCAGTGCTGTCAGGGCCTCTGCCTGTGCAGGCAGGAGCCTTGCCCTCACCCTCTGGCCCTGAACAAAGCCTTTCTCCACACAAGAACAGGGCTGGGTGGCCTGAGGCCTAGGATCAACACAGGGACCAGACTTCTAGAAAGCATGTCATCGTCCTGTCTCTGGGCAGGTCTCCTGTGCTTTCACTTATCTACTTACTTTTTGTTTATTTATTTTCATTTTCTATCTCATGCTTTTATAGTGTGTGTGTGTGTGTGTGTGTGTATGTACATGTGTCACAGCTCTCAGGACTGACGCCTTCCACAGTCCCTGGGTCCCTGGGTTTGAACTCAGGTCCTCAGACTTGGCAGCAAGCACCCATTGCCCACTGAGCATCTGACCGGCTCTTGATTGTTTTTTATTTTGTTTTGCGTGTGTGTACTGTACACACCTTGTGCCCGTGGAGGCCATAAGAAGGCATTGAATCCCCTGGGACTAGGGTTACAAGCAGTTGTGAGATGTCACATGGGTGCTGGGAATTGAACCTGAGTCCTCTGGGAGAGCAGCCACTGCTTTTAACCACTGAGCCATCTCTCCAGCCCCTTAGTTTTTTAAGACACTGTCTTACTATGTAGACCAAGCTACCTTCTAACTCATGGTGGTCCTCCTGCCTCTGCATGAATTATCATACCTGGCCTGTATTTTAGTTTGTTTGGGTTTTTGTTTTTCAAGACAGGGTTTCTCTGTGTAGCCCTAGCTGTCCTAGAACTCATTCTGTAGACCAGGCTGGCCTTGAACTCGCAGAAATCCTCCTGCCTCTGCCTCCTGAGTGCTGTGATTAAAGGCATGCGCCACTACCGCCTGGCTTTTTGTTTTTGAAACAGTGTCTCACTCTTTAGCCCAGGCTGGTCTTGAGCTCAAGGTGATTTTCCTGCCTCATCCTTCCTCAGGCTGGGATCATAGACGTGAGCCACCACACCCGACCCAGACATGTCTTCCACGGTGGCACAGAAGGCTCTTGCTAACCGCAAGCTGTGCTGGGTACTGAAGGGTCGTTCTCACGGCACCACTCACACCCGGTACCCTGGGCAGTGGGGAGCACTGTCCCTGTGAAGTTGGGAAATAAGCACAGAGGTTGCAAGGCCTTGCTTGGGCTATGACCACGGTGCACACCCAGGGTGGCCTGGCTAGCCTGGGCTATGACCACGGTGCACACCCAGGGTGCCCTGGCTCCAGGACCCCGAGAGGTAACGCAGTGTGCGGAGGAGGAAGACGTGTGACGTCACCCAGAGCGAAGCTTCTGTTATTCTCATCTCTGTCGCACACCTTTGGCCTAGTGGGCTCTTCCTGTCTCCCAGCCATCTGCCTCCTGTCCTAGCTGAGTCAGGAAGTATCTGCCTCCTTTACCAGGAGGGGGAGATGTCCTCTGTCAGGTGTTGGTCCTCTGCCACTCTGCGGAGTCCTCACCAGGGCCAACAGTTGCCTGCTGCCCTTTCCCCAGCTGCTGTTCTCTGACCCACTGCGTCCTGCAGGTACCAGCTGAAGCTCTTTGCCCGCATGTGCCTGGACCGCCAGTATCTTGCCATCGATGAGATCTCCAAGCAGCTGGGCGTGGACCTGCTTTTTCTGTGCATGGCGGATGAGATGCTGCCTTTTGACCTGCGTGCCTCCTTCTGCCACCTAATGCTGCATGTGCATGTGGACCGTGACCCCCAGGAGCTGGTGACGCCCGTCAAGTTTGCCCGCCTCTGGACAGAGATCCCCACGGCCATCACAATCAAGGAGTGAGAGTCTGGAGGGTGGGTGGCTGGCCGGGAGGAGAGGCACAGTGTGGTGGCACGGGGACCCTTATGCCGCCTCCTTCCATCTTTAGCTATGACTCCAATCTCAACGCCTCCCGAGATGACAAGAAAAACAAATTTGCCAGCACCATGGAGTTTGTGGAAGATTACCTTAATAATGTGGTCAGCGAGGCCGTGCCCTTTGCCAATGAGGAGAAGAACACACTCACCTTTGAGGTGGGCCGTGGGTGCTTGGGGCTGGTGGGTAGTGGGCTGTGGTTTGCACATCCTGGGCCTTGGTCTACATCCAGGGATGGGTTGTAGGATCCATGACCCCGTTTTCCTGGTGCCCTCGCCTACCAGAGAATCTTGTAGATAGCTGATCCCCCCCCCCCATGGACAGATTCCCCGGAGTTCAGTGCCCCAGAAGAGAGCGGCTAGGCTGAGTCCACTCAACCCATCAGCCAGGGGCTGCCTTTCCCGGGCGCTGCCCTCCTGGGAATTCCATCCTCGGGACATCCTTGCATAATGGTTTTCTCTATCCTGTCTGGACCCCAAGAGCCACTCTCCCCTTGAGCAATCACCAGCTTGAAAATCACGGCCCCCAGTACACTGTTCTAATCCCACAAAGCCACACCTCTGGATGTGTTGATCCTGTCCCCACAAAGCCACACACCCACCCCACTGCCACCATGTGCACCAGCTCCACTTACCGGCCCCCCACCCAAGCCACATTTTTGTATGCCTTGGTCCATTCCCTCCACGAAGCCATGCCTCTGCTCACCCTCACCTGGCCCCACCCCCTCCACAGGTGGTCAGCCTGGCTCACAATCTCATCTACTTCGGCTTCTACAGCTTCAGCGAGCTGCTGCGGCTCACACGCACTCTGCTGGGCATCATTGACTGTGTCCAGGCACCCCCGGCCATGCTGCAGGCCTACGAGGAGCCCGGTGGTGAGGCGTGGCCCCCTTCAGTTCTTTCCTACGCTACCTGCTTCCTGGCCCTGCCACCAGCCTCCTCCATCCTGCTGGCCCAGGTGCTCTGACGCTCTGGGGTCTTGCTTAGCATTGGAGTGGAGTAGGATGCAGCCCAACCACGTGTGAGAAGGGTGTGTGGAGAGGACAGGCGCTCTCTGTCTACAGCCGCCCTGACACCCCAGGACACAGAGTCGTCTGAATCATGCTGGGGTCTGGTCCCTGGTTTCAGCCTTGCTGGCACAGTGTCCCCGCATTCCCTCACGCCTTCTTTGTAGTGGCTCTCAGCTTCACAGAGAATTCACTCATCTCTGCACTACCCACTTGCTTTTGCCTTGGTCCATTGTTTCCCAGAGTTGGTGTAAAGCTCCTCTTCCCCCACCCCTACCCCAAGCCTGCCTGGATTGACCCTGTCCCTTCTTAGCAGTTGTCCCGCAGCAGTCAGAGACCCCGGTGACCCCTTCTGTGACCCACAGGCAAGAACGTGCGGAGGTCCATCCAGGGTGTGGGACACATGATGTCTACGATGGTGCTGAGCCGCAAGCAGTCTGTCTTTGGTGCCTCCAGCCTGCCTTCTGGAGTGGGTGTCCCTGAGCCGCTGGACAGAAGCAAGTTTGAGGACAATGAAGACATTGTGGTGATGGAGACCAAGCTGAAGATCCTGGAGATCCTGCAGGTGCTGGGCAGGTGGCTGGGAGGTCCTAGGGCAGGGCCCTTGGTTTTGCCGTGTTATCTGGCTCAGCCCATTGGTCCTCAAGGTTCTTCTTGGACCAGCAGCACCGACATTACTTGGGAACTTGAGCCCCACACAGACATGTTGCTCCCTGTAGAGGGATCAATGATGAGGTCCTTGTGACCAGAGGGCATGAGGGTGACAGAGTGAACACCGTAGGGAAGTGAAAGGGTGGGGTTTCTGTCTTGTGAAGACAGGTTAGTCACGGGTCCTCAAACGCTGTCTTTGTACCTCAGTTCTCCCTCCTGGAGAGGGCCGCTGGCAGAGTAGCTAGAAGGACAGTCTGGCCTGCTGGCCTGGGCAGTCTCTACGCATGTCCAGTCATTGTCTGGCCTGCTGGCCTGGGCAATCTCTATGCATGTCCAGTCATTGTCTGGCCTGGGCAATCTCTATGCATGTCCAGTCATTGTCTGGCCTGGGCAATCTCTATGCATGTCCAGTCATTGTCTGGCCTGGGGTGTGGGGGGGGGACTGAGCAGCAGATGAGGGGCTCACTGCCTTATGCTGAGAGGAGGCGTTGACCATCACTGGACCAGGAGCCAGGGAGAGGACTGCTGTCTCAGTGCCTTGGAGCATCCTGAGTGGCGGGGCGCTAGAGCCCATTCTGGGGCCCCCTCACCCCTCTTGGAGCTGCAGGGCTCCCGGGGAGACTGGTCTTCACATCGTCTGTCTGTCTGTCCAGTTCATCCTCAATGTGCGTCTGGACTACCGTATCTCTTACCTGCTGTCGGTCTTCAAGAAGGAGTTCGTGGAGGTGTTTCCCATGCAGGACAGCGGGGCGGATGGCACGGCACCCGCCTTCGACTCCACCAGTGAGCCTTGCTTCCTGCCACCTCCCACTGTCTTCTGCCACCACCGCTCTGTCTGCAGCTCCCCAGCCTGTCCTTTCCCCTCCCCAGATGCCACTGTCCCTCTGATGGCCTCAGTGAGGAGCCGGGGAGGGATTCTTCCTCAGTGGGGAAGCCAGGACTTGACCAAGGTCTCGGGCATACCCCACCAGGAGCTGGCCAGGGCCTGGGCTTCTTCGGGCTGCTGAACTTCCTGCCCTATGCACTCAGTCCGGAAGCTCTGTGCCCTCACAAAGGGGGGACAAGCAGAAGGGACTGCGGGAGCATCTGGGTTGGTTTGGACCCCTCCATACCTGAGTTTCTCTCTATCCCACGTCTGTTACTCTTCCCACAGCTGCCAACATGAATCTGGACCGCATCGGGGAGCAGGCAGAGGCCATGTTTGGAGTAGGGTGAGGCTGGGGTTGAGGTGGGCTCAGGTTCAGGGTTGGCGACAGGTTGTCTACATAAGACTTGATGTTACCCCCTATTTGGACAACCTGGGTTTCCTGAGGCTGAGGGATGTCCATTCCCTCCACTGTGTCCCCCAGAAGACCCTCGCCCACTACAGGCTCTGACCCTCCCTGACTTGCCCATCCCTTATGGTATAGATGCCATAGGGTAAATCATTCTGGTAGCTTCCCCACCTTTGTGCAGGCAGCTGTGCCTCTGTGTTCAGCAGAGTTCATGGCAGGTGGCTGGGCAGCTGTCCTGTCTCACAGCAGGGTGAGATGAGGGGTTGCAGCATGGTGCTCCCCACCCCACCCCTCAATGCTGGAGTCGATGAGTCATTCAGGACCTCCGCCCCTGGGCACCAGCCTTCCTTGGCACCTCACACGCTCGGTGGGGCTCTTCTCAGAATTCCACCGTCTTCATAAGATAGGCGCTGGGAATCGAGGTCAGGGGGTCGAGTGCTTGTCTAGCATTCCTAAGTCCTGGGTTCAGTCCCCCGAACCACATAAGCCAGGTGTGGCGTTGCATACCTGTAACCCCAGCATTCAGGAAGTGGAGGCAGACAGATCAGAAGCCCAAGGGGAACTTTCCTTGCAGAGTGAGTTCGAGGCCAGCCTCGGCTACATGAGATCCTGTCTCAAAAATAAACTAGAACACGATAGTAATAGTACAGGATAGATTCATAAAATAAAGCTCACAGATTTACAAGGAAAAATGCCTTGAAACAGTTATCAAAATGCTGAAGAAAATGAATCGGAAGTAACAGCTATGTATGTGGCTCTTTATTAGCACGTTAAGTAGCAGCTGCATGGGTGGGTGTAATTAGCAGCGTGACTCCAGCTCGTGGCAAGCATAAATGGTAATTCACAATTGTCATTAACAACTCTGAGGTGATGCAGAAATATCTGTGGTTTTTACTGGTAGCAATCCCCCAGGCTCGGCTGGTGTCCTCTGTGTGTGTATGTGTGTGGGTGTGTGTGTGTGAGGCTGTAGATCTCACACGAGGGGTTCCTGCAACCAGGGGTCTGGGCTGGGGGCTATCCTGAGGATGCCCAGGAGACACATGGATCCCTTGGCAGTGTGGTGGGGGGGAGACAGTGATTCTCTGTGCATGGGCGGGAAAAGGCACCTGTGGTGAACGAGTGGTACCTGGGATGTGGTTCTGCTACAGTGGCAGAGCACACCCATGCCCTCGGTCACTGGCTCCCACTCCTGCCCACCCATGCTGGCAGGAAGACCAGCAGCATGCTAGAAGTGGACGATGAAGGTGGCCGCATGTTCCTGCGTGTGCTGCTGCACCTGACCATGCACGACTACGCACCTCTCGTCTCCGGTGCCCTGCAACTGCTCTTCAAGCATTTCAGCCAGCGCCAGGAGGCCATGCACACCTTCAAGCAGGTGAGGGGCCACAGGGATCTAGTTGTTCACAGCTTGGCAGGGACAGTGGGCTCACCTAAGGACTTTTTAGCCTTGCTCAAATCCTTCAGGGGAGGATCCAGCCTCAGGCACCTTTGGCACCTCCCGGCCTGACTAGGCACACCATCCCCTACCAAGTCTGGCTTGCAGTCCTTCACTGAGCTGCCTGGTGTCTGTCACTGTGGCATCATGTCCCCTTGACAGCCTCCTGTGAGATGCATGCTGATCAGGGCAGGCATTTAGCAAGTGCTCATGAACTGGTCCTTGGCACCAGCTCGCATTGGTTCTCCAGAATTCTCCCAGAATTCCCCCAACTCCCTCAGTTACGCGACACCCCTCAGCCCTGTGTGAGAGGACATGGCCCAGCGCACCGTCTCTGCCCCACGTGAGAAGAGGCCATGAGGCTTGGGCCCAGTGAGAGGGAGGAGGAACCACATGCAGGCCCTGGTCCTTAGAGTTTGGGTCTCTCCACTCAGGTTCAGTGACCCAACAGCGCTTCCCCCTGCCTGTTCGGCATCTGAGTGGCCCAGTGACAGGTCACAGTGGTGTGTGACCCGAATCTCAGTAACCACATCCAGTCGATGTGCTAGCTCAGGATGGGGGAAGTACAGGCTTCCTGGAGGAGGGGGCTGAAACAGGTGGAGGTAGAAGTGATGCTTGGGGTGGGGTCCTGGTCTAGGGAGGATACTGTAGCTCCCTGCATGACAGCAGACATGGGGGCATATGCCTCACGAGCCTGGTTACACCCTCCCTGTGCAGGTCCAGCTGCTGATCTCAGCTCAGGATGTGGAGAACTATAAGGTGATCAAGTCAGAACTGGACCGGCTGCGGACGATGGTGGAGAAGTCAGAGCTGTGGGTGGACAAGAAGGGCAGCGTCAAGGGCGAGGAGGGGGAGGCAGGCGCCACCAAGGACAAGAAGGAGGTAAGCTGGCTTCTGGGAGCCAAACAGGGTGCCCCAAAGTGAGGGAACCTGGATGACTCTATCTTCTGTGTCCTCAGCGGCCCTCGGATGAGGAGGGATTTCTGCAGCCGCACGGGGAGAGGAGCAGTGAGAACTACCAGATTGTCAAGGGCGTGAGTGGCAAGGGTGTGGGTGGGCGGGTGAGGGATGGGAAGTGTCCTGCAGCTGGCTCCAACCTGACTCAGAAGGGGCTCCTCCCTCTGGGCCCTGCAGCCAGACATCTCCCAGCTTTCTGGCATGTTCCAAACAGCCCCGCCAAGGCCCTGAGAGTTATTTTAAAGCCGAAGGAATTTAATGAGATTCCGCTTTACGGCTGTGTTGCTCTGCACTTTACGGGTGGGATGGGATTTTAGTGATTTGCTGGTTTGCCAGGATGACCTGATTCAGCAGCAGCAGCCCAGAGGCCTTCCCCTCTCCTGTCCCTGCGGCAGACCAGGTGGAGGAGGCACCCTGAGGAGGAGGCAGCAGGCTCTCACCTCCCTGTCTCCCCTGCAGATCCTGGAGAGGCTGAACAAGATGTGCGGGGTCGGGGAGCAGATGAGGAAGAAGCAGCAGAGGCTGCTGAAGAATATGGATGCCCACAAGGTCATGCTGGACCTGCTGCAGGTCCCTTATGACAAGGTGACCTGGCGTCCAGCCCGCTTGCTCCGTACCACTGTACTGCAGCCCTCGGGCCAGCCTCAGCCAAGCCAGTCACCCGCCTGCTCTTTTTGAGTTGTTCCTTGGTTGCTTCAACTTTTGATGCTGCCTCCCCTCCTTGCTCTGATTTGGCTTGACTCTGATTTGCAGTGATTCTTACCCCTTCCCCCTCTCTGAGTGGTGCTGGGCATCAAACCCAGAGCCTTGCTCATGTAAGGCAAACATCCTTCCACTGAGCTACACAGCCCTTGAGTTTGATTAACCACAACCTCAGCCTCCTTCCTCTCCCCTGCGCTAACCTTGCCTATCTGCTCCATCTAGACCAGTGGTTCTCAACCGGTGGGTCTTGACCCCTCTCTGTGTAGGGGGATCAAGGGACTTTTCACAGGGGTCATCTAAGACCATCAGAAAACACATTTACATTATGATTCATAATAGTAGCAAAATTATAGTTATGAAGTAGAAATAAAAGTAATTTTATGGTGGGGGGGATCACCACAACATGAGGAACTGTGTTAAAGGTCACAGCACTAGGAAAGGGTCCAGATTCTGGCCCTTTGCCCTGAGCTCCTTTTCCCAATGGGTCCACAATACCTTGTCCATCTCTTTCCCTCACTTAACCTCTGTCTACCTTTGACCCTCAGCCCTCACCTTGGCTGATTTTTTTTTTTTTTGATATTTGTGTATGTGTCTACATGCTCAGTGTTCAGAAGGTGGATTATTTTATAGGTGGTCTGGGTGCTGGGAGTTGAACCTGGGTCCTCTGCGAGAGTGGCCAGTGCCGTTAGTGGCTGGGAGTCACTCCAGGCCCCTAGCTGATCTTACATGTCTCAGGCTGCACCCTGACTTTTTAACTAGTGTGTGTGTGTGTGTGTATGTGTGTGTAAGTCTGTTCTTTCCTCCCACCTTTCCAGGGGTTCTAGGGGGTCAAACCCAGATCACCCCAGGCTAGAGAAGCACCCTAGTTAGCTTTCTACTGCTGTAACAGAGACCAGGACCCAAAGCATTCTGGGGAGAAAGGGGTTTATTGAATCCCAGAGCATATAGGTGATGCATGTAATCTCCCATCATAAAGGGAAGTGGGCAGGAGCTGAAGCGGAGGCTGGGAAAGGGCGCTGCTTGCTGGCTTGCTTCCATGACTCGCTCAGCCTGCTTTTTATACAACCCAGGACCACCTGCTCATAACAACCATTATAGCTTTGGAACCTGCCCTGGAACGCACTCTGTAGACCAGGCTGGCCTTGAACTCACACTGACTGACCTGCCTCTGCCCCCCGAGTGCTGGGATTAAAGGCATGCACCATACCTGCCATTCCCTGTGCTTTCTAACCCTGGTCTAGCGACTTGATCCTGACCACTGCCAACCACCCAGGCCTGTGTGTGTGTGTGTGTGTACGCGCGCGCGTGTGCATCCCTGGTGACCCAGCAGCCTCTCTTTGTACACAGAGTGACAACAAGATGCTGGAGATCCTACGCTACACACACCAGTTCCTGCAGAAGTTCTGCGCTGGGAACCCTGGCAACCAGGCCCTGCTGCACAAGCACCTGCAGCTCTTCCTCACGCCCGGGGTGAGGCAGGCCCCTGTGCAGGGTCCCTGATGGGCTGCACCCTTCACTGACGGCCCACCCCTGCCCCCGCACCCCTGCCCCCGCACCCCTGCCCCCGCACCTTTATTTGACAGCCCTCCTCTGCCCCCGCACCCCTGCCTCCGCAGCTCCTGGAGGCCGAGACCATGCAGCACATTTTCCTCAACAACCACCAGCTGTGCTCTGAGATCAGCGAGCCCGTTCTGCAGCACTTTGTGCACCTGCTGGCCACTCACGGGCGCCACGTGCAGTACCTGGACTTCCTGCACACGGTCATCAAGGCCGAGGGCAAGTACGTGAAGAAGTGCCAGGACATGATCATGACCGAGGTGAGGGCGGCCTGGGCCACAGGGGTCTGGGCGGCGGGCCCCCGGGCCAGGAGAATTTGGGGAGGGAAAAGGGAAGCTAGTAGATCTCAGGACAGGCATTTCGGGATCGATCAGGGCTGGGAGAAGCTGGGCTTCTGGGCCTGGTGCATGGTGGGAAAGCACAAACATCTGCTCACTCAAAACAGGGAGAGCAGGGGCTGAGCCTTGATCCCAGTCTGGGAGGTCTGTTCCCTGGGACTATCTCACAGCGGGCGGGGGAGGGCAGGGATAGACAGTGATGTCAGCTGAAGCATTCTACTTTGGCCATGGTAACACTGACTGAGCGAGAGGAGAGAGGCGGAACATGCCTCAGTCCAGTGCACGTACTGGAGGCTGAGGGGATTTGGACACTTTCTGGATCCACGGCCAAGGTCTCTGAAGGAAGAGGGCTGGACACATCAGTGAAGGAACCCAAAACTTAGGCAGGAAGCCAGGCAAGATGTCTCCCACCTGTGACCCCAGCACTTAGGAGGCTGATGTGGACCAAGAATTCAGAGTCAGACTGGAGAGATGACTCCATAGTTAAAAGCACTGTCTGCTCTCCCAGAGGACCTGGGTTCAAGTCCCAGCCCTGGCTCATGACCATCTGTAACTCTAGGTTCGAGGGACCCAACGCCCTCTTTTGGCCTCTGTGGGTACTGTACACATGCAGGCAAAACACCCATATACACAAAATGAGTGAAAACCAACAATCAAAAAAAAGTTCAGGGTTATCCTCAGCTACATAGTGATTTCGAAGCTAGCCGAGGTTATGTAAACTATTTCAGAAACCAAAACTTTCAAAATGGGTATCAGGTCGTCGCTGGGGTCTCCGCCTGCCCTGATAAGCACAGGACAGAGATGATGCCTGGGGCTGCTGGGCGAGGGTTCTGATTGGCACCCACCTCCCCTCACAGCTGACCAACGCGGGTGACGACGTGGTAGTGTTCTACAATGACAAGGCCTCTCTGGCCCATCTGCTGGACATGATGCGGGCAGCCCGAGACGGCGTGGAGGACCACAGCCCCCTCATGTACCACATCTCCCTGGTGGACCTGCTGGCCGCCTGTGCGGAGGGCAAGAACGTATACACGGAGATCAAGTGCACCTCCCTGCTGCCTCTGGAGGACGTGGTGTCTGTGGTAACCCATGAGGACTGCATCACGGAGGTGCGCACTCGGGCTGTGAGGAGGGCAGAGCCAAGAGACGGCTGTGGTGTGGCCACACTGGGGGACTGGCAGAGGCACAGGGACGGTGGGGACATCGATGGGTTAAGAGGGGAGAGCTGACGCACTGGGCCCGCTGCCCAGGTTAAAATGGCGTACGTGAACTTCGTGAATCACTGCTATGTGGACACAGAGGTGGAGATGAAGGAGATCTACACCAGCAACCACATCTGGACGCTCTTCGAGAACTTCACCCTGGACATGGCTCTGGTCTGTTCCGGGGTCAGGGCTGGGCTTCTGGGTGGAGGGATGACCTGTACGTAGCTCATCTCTCCGTATGATTCTCCTCCGTAGGTCTGCAACAAGCGGGAGAAGCGTCTGGCGGACCCCACCCTCGAGAAGTACGTGCTCACTGTGGTCCTGGACACCATCAGCGCCTTCTTCAGCTCCCCGTTTTCAGAGAACAGCACGTCGCTGCAGGTGAGCAGCCCACGTCAAGCATGGCCACTCACGGCCACTCTTGTGGCTTTCACATGGAGCACAGCCTTGCTTATGAGCACATGAAGATGCAGCAAAATACAGTGTATCAGTCATCTTCCCTGTGACAAATGCCCGGGATAGACAGTGGGAACGGTACAAAGTAACCGACTAGGAACAATTTAAGGAATGGGGGTGGTGCTGGCTGTTTGAGGGGTACAGTCCATCCTGGCAGCAGGAGCGGGGGTGGCTGGTCACACTTGATCCACAGTCACACAGGAAGCAAAGGGCAATGAGTACCGGCACTTGGCTCACCCTCTCCTTTTTATTCACGCTGGGGTTCCATGCATGGGTGGGTGCAGCATATGTGTGGGTTAGGTCTTCCATCTTTCTGGAAACCCCATGGACACACTCCACACTGACTTTAGGAGGTCCTGTGGGATTGACAGGATTAACACAGGAATCCCTCAGACAGGCTATCAGCGCAGGGCCTGGGGTGGTGAGGTGCATGTGACCGCTGCCCAGGGCAGCAGAGCCCCTGCACTGTCTGTGGGTGCTGGGCAGGCAGGCAGCCCCGTGTCTCACCAGCATCACTGTGCAGGGGCTGACCTGGGTCACAGAGAACCATGGCTGGAGATGGTTTTCATCTTTGTCAGAGTCCCAGGTCTGTTTGAGGAAGGCTCTGAGGCACTGCCTAAATTTATAAACAGAGGATGGGGAAGAACCCAGTGGAAGTGGCAACCATGGGTTCAAGGCCAGCAATGGCACCAGGCTAGCTCTGAGAAGAATAAATAGAAGGTTAGGAACACCAGCATGCCTTAATCCCAGCACTGAGGAGGGAGAGGCAGGTGGGTCTCTGAGTTCAAGGCCAGCCTGTCTCAAAAAGAAAAAAAAGTATGTGTTCCCCCACAGCCTCAGACTAGCTGTAGAATGGGATAAAATAGAGCACCTTTAGACTGTAACATTATTACTGTGTGTGTGTGCGTGTGTGTGCATGTGTGCTGGATAAGGGGTGTACATATAGCAGTCTGGACACAATGCTGTGGAGTCAGGTCCCTTTTTTTAGCCTTTCCTATGCTCTAGAAATCAAATTGAGGTCACCAGGCTTGCACGACACACACCTTCACCTATTAAGCTATCTCACTGGCCCAGAGGCTGACTTTTCTTTCATTATTTTTTGTTTGGTTTTTAATTGTACTTTGTCTTTTGGGACTCGGTCAACCAACTCACAGATCTGCCTGCCTCTGCCTCCTGCGAGCAGGGTCTAAAGGTGTGTGCCGCCATGTTCAGTCTTTGTGTGTGTGGGGGGGCTGTGGGGAGTTCTCATGTGGCAGCCCTTTATGGTCAGGGGAGGTTGTTCAGTGCTAAACCAATTGGTGACTTTCTTTCTAGACCAAGGGCATACGGTGGCAGTGAGGGTCCTGGGCCCGTGCCCCCACCTTGGGTGGCTGAGCTGCCTCTGGTTCTGTTCTCCTGCAGACACACCAGACAATTGTGGTACAGCTGCTGCAATCCACCACGCGCCTGCTCGAGTGTCCGTGGCTGCAGCAGCAGCACAAAGGCTCCGTGGAGGCCTGTGTCCGTACCCTCGCCATGGTGGGTGAGTACCCAAGCTGGACCTTTCCCAGTGCACCCTGTTGGGGACGCCAACCCCATAGCGACCACCTTATCCCTGAGCGTGAACGTCACCCAGGGCGGTTACATCCAGCTGGAGTTGCTCTTGTTTTCTTTTGCTGATGTGTTTACAAGTGATCCAGGCAAGAGGTGGTGCTGGGTTCCCAACTGGGGTACGGGTGACACTCACGTGTGCCCCACTCTGGCCTGCCTGCCTGCCTCTTCCCTGCCCCCTGTGTGGCAGCCTGAGCCTGGCCCAGCCGTCCATACCATCCTGTCCTCCGGCTCTGCCCTCTTACAGCCAAGAGCCGGGCCATCTTATTGCCCATGGACCTGGATGCCCACATGAGTGCCCTGCTCAGCAGTGGGGGCAGCTGTGCAGCCGCAGCCCAACGCAGCGCTGCCAACTACAAGACGGCCACGAGGACCTTCCCTCGCGTTATCCCCACTGCCAACCAGTGGGACTACAAGAACATCATCGAGAAGCTACAGGTGGGCGTGGCTGCCTGGGCCCCTAGGCTGGGCCTGTTCTGGGGAGGAGGGGGTTGCTGCCCCTGCTCCTCAGGTGGTGTGTGGTATTTGGGGGATGGGATATGGTCACACCTTGGTCATCTTGAGCCAGGTGGTGACCTTGGCCTCCCTCCCAGGACATCATCACGGCCCTAGAAGAACGGCTGAAGCCTCTGGTGCAGGCTGAGCTCTCGGTGCTGGTGGACATGCTGCACTGGCCCGAGCTGCTCTTTCTGGAGGGCAGTGAGGCCTACCAGCGCTGCGAGAGTGGGGGCTTCCTGTCCAAGTGAGCAGGGAAGGAGGGTGCGGTGACCTGGGTCTGGGGCTGCGCTGGGGCGTTTGGCCCCTTCAGCTTCTGCCTCTGCTCTAGGCTCATCCGTCACACCAAGGGCCTCATGGAGTCGGAGGAGAAGCTGTGTGTGAAGGTGCTGCGCACGCTGCAGCAGATGCTGCAGAAGAAGAGCAAGTATGGGGACCGGGTGAGTGTCGGCAGCACCGGCTGGAGCGGGGACTTGGGATGCAGAACGCTGCTCACCAAGTGCCTTGACCTTCCAGGGCAACCAGCTGCGGAAGATGCTGTTGCAGAATTACCTCCAGAACCGGAAGTCCAGCTCCCGGGGCGAGCTCCCTGACCCCACAGGCTCTGGTCAGTTTCATGGACCAGCCTCGCCCTGCCCCGTGTGGCTGGCTCCTGCCTCCAACCATTGTCTCTCATACGAGCGTCTCCCCAAGGCCCAGACCAGGACTGGTCAGCCATTGCAGCCACCCAGTGCCGTCTGGACAAGGAGGGAGCCACCAAGTTGGTCTGCGACCTCATCACCAGCACCAAGAATGAGAAGATTTTCCAGGAAAGCATCGGCCTGGCCATCCGCCTGCTGGACGGAGGCAACACTGAGATTCAGGTGCGGGGTTGAAGCGGAGAGGCCCTCATCTCTGGTGGTGCTGAGGCTGCAGGCCTGGGTGCTGGGGACAGTGGTGGGCTCCACCTTCTGAATCTACGCCCAGGCGCCTTCTACCGACTCTGTCCTGTCCCACTAGGACCACCGTTCTGTCATCCGCGTCTGCTCAGTCCTTGCCTCCTCTCCTCCATCCTCCTCAGCTTTGGAGCCCAGGCCTGATTATTCCAAAGCCCCAACTCCTCTGACACCCATTCATTCATTCATTCACTCAGTCCATCATTCACACTTGCATACTCCTCTGGCCCCCATTCATTCATTCACACTTGCATACTCCTCTGGCCCCCATTCATTCATTCACACTTGCCTCTTCAGTACTCAGCAGCAAATGTGTCACGGACAGTGGGCAGCTGGACCTGAGACAGCAGACATGGAGTGTGGGATACAGGGCTGGGTTAAAGGGAACCATAGGCTGGGCCCAGTGGATGGACTTGCCATCTCAGCTACTCAGGATGCCGAGGCAGCGCTTGCCTAGACTCCAGAGCAACCTCATGGCCAGCCTGGGTACTGACACTCAACCTTGTCTTTAATATAAAGAAACAATAGGTGGTGGTGCATGCCACCCAGCGGTCAGTCGGGAGGCAGAGGCAGGTAAGATCTCTGTGAGCTGGAGGCCAGCCTGGTCTATATGGCGGGTTCCAAACAGCCAGGGCTATATTGAGAGACTTTTGTCTCAAAAGAAGAAAATTAAAAAATAAGCCATGGAGCTGGTGATCTAATGCACTGGTAATGGCCTCGCATGGAGCTGGTGATCTGGTGCACTGGTAATGGCCTCGCATGGAGCTGGTGATCTAGTGCACTGGTAATGGCCTCGCATGGAGCTGGTGATCTAGTGCACTGGTAATGGCCTCGCATGGAGCTGGTGATCTAGTGCACTGGTGATCTAGTGCACTGGTAATGTGCACTGGTGATCTAGTGCACTGGTAAGGGCCTCGCATTCACAGGGCCCTAGGTTTCATCCTTAGCACAGAAAGGGAAACAACAGTGGCACGCAAGCCTAGGGGCAGAGGCACAGGCCTGGGGTGTGCTGGAGCTGCGTGGGAAGAATGTGCAGGGCGGCCATGAAGGGCCGGAGGAGGGAGGGTTCTCACATGGCCTCATGGCCCTGAGTGGCTGAGGCTTTTCCTCTGAGGGAGAGGGAGCCACTGAAGGCTGTATGCACTGGAAGGACAGGACTTAGGCCTCCAAGGGATCCCTCTCGCTGCAGTGCAGAGCAGCTCCTGGAGCCAGTGGCCAGCAGGGGCTGGGCAGAAGGCAGCCCACAGCGTTCCCTCCCCAGCACTGTGTGGTCATGGCAGGTTGGCCCCCTTATTAACTGCTGGGGTCCCAAGCCCATCTCTAGCTTCCGCTCAGGGTACACGTGCCTCCCAGACTTCCTCTGCATTGAGTGATGTTGCTCTCAAATTCAGTAAGTAGCCAAGGAGGACCTTGAATTCCCAATCCTCCTGCTGACACCGCCTATGTCAGCCACCACTCGATTTTAGGTTAGGGTTCTGAGGCTCACCAAGGCCACCCAGAGCCGGGCACAGCGCTGAGGCTACTTGCCACCTCCCCTCCATCTCCAGAAATCTTTCTACAACCTGATGACGAGTGACAAGAAGTCGGAGCGCTTCTTCAAGGTGCTGCATGACCGCATGAAGCGAGCCCAGCAGGAGACCAAGTCCACAGTTGCTGTCAACATGAGTGACCTGGGCAGTCAGCCTCGTGAGGACCGTGAGCCAGCAGACCCTACCACCAAAGGTGAGCTCCAGGCCGACATGGTGTGGGGGACCCAGGACGAGACCTTCGGGTCCAGGGGTCTCACTGACAGGGAGAGGCTTCCAGTAGCCGCGGCCTTATCAAGCCTTGTCCCCCAGGCCGCGTGGCATCCTTCTCCATGCCTAGTTCCTCCCGCTATTCATTGGGCCCCAGCTTGCACCGGGGGCACGAGATGGGTGAGCGCGCGCAGAGCAACGAGATGGGCACCGCTGTGCTCATCATGCGGCCCATCCTGCGCTTCCTGCAGCTGCTGTGTGAGAACCACAACCGCGACCTCCAGGTGAGTGCCCCACCCCGCGCCCACCTGTTCGCCCCCGCTCCAGTCAGCCGGCATCCCCGGCAAAGCCGCTGGGACTGATGTCCTCCTGGTGGTATGACTGTGCCGTGCCACGCCCACCTGCCTGTGCTCCACAGAACTTCCTGCGCTGTCAGAACAACAAGACCAACTACAACCTGGTGTGTGAGACCCTGCAGTTCCTGGACATCATGTGTGGCAGCACCACGGGAGGGCTGGGGCTGCTGGGGCTCTACATCAACGAGGACAATGTGGGCCTGGTCATCCAGACCTTGGAGACCCTCACGGAGTACTGCCAGGGCCCATGCCATGAGAACCAGGTGAGCAGCCTCATGGTGGCAATGGTGCCTGTGAAGGAGCTGAGTGAGCGGGCGGGGGCTGGGGGGCGCAGGGCCACCCCGACTCTGATGCGTCTCCCACCACCTCCTGTCAGACCTGCATTGTGACTCATGAGTCCAATGGCATCGACATCATCACAGCTCTGATTCTCAATGACATCAGCCCACTTTGCAAGTACCGCATGGATCTGGTGCTGCAGCTCAAGGTGAGGCCCGGTGGTGAGCATGCGGGCTATGCCTGTGATGTGTTCCTGTGTGACAAGGGTGCTTAGCAGATGTGGCGCTAGATTGTTCTGTATGGGGGGCTCTTCTGGGCGTGTGCAGGTTGCACTGGCTACACAGGAGTATGTGTGTGAACAGACATCATAGTCATCTTGGGTTCCCCTGAGGACTTCCTGTGTCGGGGGAGGGGGTGTGTGGAAGCTCAAACATGTTTGCCCAGGGCAGGTAAGGCTGGCTAAGGTTGATACACTGGAGACTTCTCAGCATACCAGCATCTGAGAGCAAAGTGTGAGGAGGTTAAGGGGCCATGATGGGGTCCTTAGACTCGGCTTGCTTCCTGTAACCCACCCAGGACAATGCCTCCAAGCTGCTCCTGGCTCTGATGGAGAGTCGGCACGACAGTGAGAATGCAGAGCGCATCCTCATCAGCCTGAGGCCCCAGGAGCTGGTGAGGACAGGCTGGCAGCAGGAGAGGGTTGCATGGGTGGTACAGGGATGGTAGTCAGCACCCCAGGAGTGGGCATGACAAACAGCAAGTGTTGTGTTGTTCCCTGCCCCCACAGGTGGACGTGATCAAGAAGGCCTACCTGCAGGAGGAAGAGCGGGAGAACTCGGAGGTGAGCCCACGTGAAGTGGGCCACAACATCTACATCCTAGCACTTCAGGTACCAGGCCCTGCCCATCTGTGGCCCAGCCCTCTGCAGCAGTGCTCACAGCTGTCCTGTCCTGTCCCCTGCAGCAGTGCTCACAGCTGTCCTGTCCTGTCCCCTGCAGCTTTCCAGGCACAACAAACAGCTGCAGCACCTGCTGAAGCCGGTGAGGCGCATTCAGGAGGAGGAGGCTGAGGGCATCTCTTCCATGGTAAGGCAGGCGGCAGGCTGAGAGTTGGGGGTGTGAAGCCTGCATTGGTGGGGTTGGAAGGAACAGAGCTGTGGCCTGAGGGCAGGGATGTGGGATGAGTTAGGAGCAGGCTAGAGACTGCAAGCTGCTGTCCTCTGAAGCCTAGAGGCTGTGGGTGGGGCTTGCAGCTAGACTGGGGTCTGGTGCTCTAACCTTGATGTGGACACAAAAACAAGACCTTGCATCTGGGGCAGGTCTGGAATATTCTAGCAGGAACCCGGGCAGGGCCGAAGAGGGCACCAACTCCCCTATCCCAGTTGAGTGCACTTGGTCTGGGCTGGCTGACCGGACACCCCTGCAAGCAGCACTCTGGATGGCTGCAGGGCTGACCCAGTGTCCCCACCTCTGCCCCCAGCTCAGTCTCAACAACAAGCAGCTGTCCCAGATGCTCAAGTCCTCAGTGCCTGCCCAGGAGGAGGAAGAAGACCCTCTGGCCTACTATGAGAACCATACCTCGCAGATTGAGGTGAGGCGGAGGACACCGGGCGTGAGCTGGGGGCAGTGAGGGCCTCTGCCCAGCGTGACCAGGTGTCGCCTGACCAATCAGATTGTGCGGCAAGACCGAAGCATGGAGCAGATTGTGTTCCCCGTGCCCGGCATCTGCCAGTTTCTGACAGAGGAGACCAAGCACCGGCTCTTCACCACCACTGAGCAGGACGAGCAGGGCAGCAAAGTGAGCGACTTCTTCGACCAGTCCTCCTTCCTGCATAACGAGATGGAGTGGCAGCGCCGGCTTCGCAGTGAGGACCGGGGGCACCCCCTCCCCTTCCTGGGGCTCCCCGGGCAGAGGGGCTGGCTGGGCCCTAACGCCGCCGTACTGTCTCCTCAGGCATGCCGCTCATCTACTGGTTCTCCCGCCGCATGACACTGTGGGGCAGCATCTCCTTCAACCTGGCTGTGTTCATCAACATCATCATCGCCTTCTTCTACCCCTACGTAGAGGGGGCGTCCACAGGTGAGGCTGCAGGGCCCTCTGCATGTCATGGAGGGCAAGTGTGGCTCACGGGACAGACAGGTTGTCCTCCTGGGAGGGATGGTCTGTGGGTATGTGAGCCAGAGGCAGGGTGCAGCAGGCCTACCCGGCCCTTAGGGGAGGCTCTGGGACTCCCACTGGGGCCAGCTCATGCCTGCCCACTGCTCCCAGGCGTGCTGGGCTCCCCACTCATCTCGCTGCTCTTCTGGATCCTCATCTGCTTCTCCATCGCGGCGCTGTTCACCAAGCGCTACAGTGTCCGCCCCCTCATCGTGGCGCTCATCCTGCGGTCCATCTACTATTTGGGCATTGGGCCCACACTCAACATCCTGGGTGCCCTCAATGTGAGTGCCGTGGGGTCCTCTGGCCACCCTGCTCACCTGCTGACCCTACCACTCTCGGCCTGTTCTGTGCTTCTCCCACAACTCAGGCAGCCAGGGATTCACCACTGAGATTGGCAGCCTTGGGCATTAAATGCAGGGTGCTGGCCATGCACTGCCCGCCAATGCACAAGCAGATGTCAAACTTATGTTTTACTGTTCCCCGAGAAGTGGGAAGGACTTTTCCTAACCCAGCACTGTAAGACTGGGATCTTCTATGTTCCAGCCCGCTTCACCTGAGCCTGTTTCCCCTGCATGCCACTTCTTTGATACTGCACTTCTCCCACGTGGGACCAGCACTTCTCACTCCACAGGACTAGCCTCTGGGCTGGGCTTGGTGGCAGGGCTGAGAGGGTGACGATGGGGTGCTGACTGCCACATCCTGCCCTTTCCATCCAGCTGACCAACAAGATCGTGTTTGTGGTGAGCTTCGTGGGCAACCGTGGCACCTTCATCCGTGGCTACAAGGCCATGGTCATGGACATGGAGTTCTTGTACCACGTAGGCTACATCCTGACCAGCGTCCTGGGCCTCTTTGCTCATGAGCTCTTCTATAGCATCCTGGTGAGCCTGCAGTTGGGCTGGGACAGGGGCTCCCGACTCTAGTCTCTTGCAAGCCTCCACCTGTGCCCTGAACTCGACCAGACCAGGCATTTGTTCCTCAACCCCTGACCTGAACAGTGTGTGACTCCAAGCCGGTTTCTTCTCTGCCTCCTAGAATCACAGGGAAATGAGCAGCTCTGAGAAAGAGTGCTTCCCTGGGAGTGCCTAAGAGCTGCCGTCCTTGTCCTTCCAGAGTGGCTGCTGGCCACTCGCCTGTGCCACCACTCACTTTCCCCTGCTCTTAGAACCACAGATTCTTCTAGAAACCTCCCAGTTTGCTCCACTCCAGCCTGAGCAGGGCCTGACTTACTGAGGGACTGTTCCTGCAGCTCTTTGACCTCATCTACCGTGAGGAGACGCTGTTTAATGTCATCAAGAGTGTTACTCGCAACGGCCGCTCCATCCTGCTAACCGCCCTCCTGGCCCTCATCCTGGTCTACCTCTTCTCCATCGTGGGGTTCCTCTTCCTCAAGGACGACTTCATTCTGGAGGTGGACCGGCTGCCTGGGAACCACTCCAGAGGTCTCGGGGACTTCCTTTCTGGGGTGGTGTGTGTGGGTGACAGTGGGCATGCACAGGTAACTGTCGGCACCAGACAGTCTGAGGAAGCCCTGGTGTCTGCAGGGGCCTGGGGCCAGGCCCAGAGTCACAGAGACCCTCCCTAGCCTTAGTGTGAGCCAGTAGGTGGGGTACTTTCCAGGGACATGTCTCAGGACAGACTAGAGATATGCTAAGATCAACAGACATTTGTGTCTCCTTGTTCCTGTCACCTCCAGCCAGCACCCTGGGAATGCCACATGGAGCTGCCACATTTGTGGGCACATGTAGTGGGGACAAAATAGACTGTGTCTCGGAGGTCTCAGTGCCTGAGCTCCTAGAAGGTAAGGCTGGGACACCTGCAGGATGGGATGGGACAGAATGGGCAGCCCGGGTCTGAGCATACTGGCCACCCACAGAGGACGAGGAGCCGGACAACACTGAGCGGGCCTGCGACACTCTGCTCATGTGCATCGTCACCGTCATGAACCATGGGCTGCGCAATGGTGGTGGCGTGGGTGATATCCTCCGCAAGCCCTCCAAAGATGTGAGTAACCCTGCCCTGCCCTTGGACCCCAGCCAGGCAGTAGCTGGGCTCCCTCCATGAGGACCATCCCACCCACTTGTGTGAGTGCTCCCTCCTCCCCATACTCAGCCAGTTTCTGTGACACTGTCCAGAGTTATCGGCTCCCCAGCCCACTTGGGCTCACTGTGGATGCTACAAGGGACACCATGGCAACTGGTCTTAGCTCTGAGGCTTGGAGAGGTGTGAACCAGACATCAGTCTCCGGCTTCCTCAGACCAGAGGGCGGGCAGGGTGGAGCAGGACACTGGGCCAGCCATGAGGAGTCTCAGGACTTGGATACAGGGCTGCTGGCTGCCTAGGCCATCAACCCCAGTTGTTTGGGAGAAGTCTCTGGCTCAACAAAGGTTCTGGAATGTGTGAGGCTCGGCATCTTGAAGGCTGCCCTAGGAGCTCACAGCTGCCCTTCCCTTTAACCAAGTTAAAGGCAGGAACAAACTCTGTCTGTAGCAGGACAAACCACCACACACAACACCTGTAAGGACTTCCACCTGGCCAGCCCTTCCCAAATGTCCGCGCAGGGCTTCCTTCTAGTTGACGGATGACATCACTGCCACCCTAGGCTCCCACACACTTTTCTCTTGGGGCTTGGAGTGACCACGGCCATACCTTCCCTGCTGAACTCTGTCCTCATGGTGCCCCTCGCTGTGCAGGAGTCCCTCTTCCCCGCCCGGGTGGTATACGACCTCCTGTTCTTCTTCATCGTCATCATCATTGTGCTGAACCTCATCTTTGGGGTGATCATCGACACCTTTGCTGACCTCCGCAGCGAGAAGCAGAAGAAAGAGGAGATCCTCAAGACCACGTGTTTCATCTGTGGTGAGGACCCTCCCTCTCCTGGCTGCTTTCCGTGGCACTGCTGGACCTTTGACACCATGGCACCCCAGTTCCACCCTTGTCAAGGCTCCCGCACGGGTGGATGGCTGCTGGCCCATCCCAGGATGGAGGGAGCTGAGTCAGCTGTGCTGGGACTCGGGAAACCACTGCTTCAACCCCTTGGCCTCATGTTCCTCTTGTGGAGGCCCACTGTGGCCTTAGACTTCTGGTCTCAGTCCACTGCTCCTTCCGCGCCCAGCGTAGGGGTCACCTGCAGGGCAGACTCCTGTTGCCACTGGTGTCAGGAAGGTGCTCCGCAGGAGGGACGGCGTCTCCATGGCCGAGCAGTGGGAGCTTTAATAGGGTGAACCGTGGGAAGCAGTCACCACGGTGGCTTCACTTCCTCCCTGTGCCCCAGGTCTGGAGAGGGACAAGTTTGACAACAAGACCGTGTCCTTCGAGGAGCACATCAAGCTGGAACACAACATGTGGAACTACCTGTACTTCATCGTGCTGGTCCGTGTCAAGAACAAGACTGACTACACGGGCCCCGAGAGCTACGTGGCCCAGATGATCAAGGTGAGTGTCCACACCACCCCAGGCCTGGGAGGAGGTGCGACATCTGCTGGCCTCTGCTTGAGGGTTGACAGCTGCTGACGCTTGTTGGGCCAAAAAGGGAGTGAGGCGCAGCTGGGGCCAGCCCTTGGCTCTGCACAACCTTGCTAGCTGCCTTGGGATTCACTCCGCTGGTGGGAAGAGAAACAACGTGCAGGGCACCTGTCAGCCCTGAAGGAGCCTGCTCTACAGCAGGGCCGGGCCGTGTGGAGCAGGGACACCCCACTGAGGGATGCTGAGCCCCACAGGGCCTCTTAGAAGGCACAGCGAGGGAGAATGGCTTCCGAAAGCCAGCACTGTTCCAATCTGAGAGCCCAGAGAAGCTTAAAGATACCAGGCTTAGAAGAATTAAATATAATCCTTCCAATTTCCATAGTCATGGCGGCAGTGAAGTTTTGTCTGGAGGGGTTTATCTGTTGGTCTGAGAATTCACAGCTTGTGATAGGGAACCAGAAAACTGCCTGGCTAGTGCCTCCTTCCTGGCTTTCCTTCCTCAGCACGTGTGCTAACCCTCCCTAGCTGGGCCTGGCTCCCACTCTGCCATCCGTGTAGCTCTCATCTTCTTTGCATGGGGCATGCACAGTTGCTGCTGTCCATTAGCTCTATCTTCCTTGCATGGCACATGCACAGCAGTTGCTGCCGTCCATGTAGCTCTATCTTCCTTGCATGAGACATGCACAGTTGCTGCTATCCACGTAGCTCTCATCTTCCTTGCATGGGGCATGCACAGTTGTTGCAGCAGAAAGGAGGAAGCAATCTGGGTCTTGGCCTTCCTGCGTCCTGGCTGTGGCAGGGAGTGGGCAGATGGCAGAGATACCAGCACACGGCACTAGTGGACAGAGCCACCTCACAAAAGGCAGCCTGCTGTGGCGGTGGAAGCCCACCTCTGGCTTCCTTCTGTCTGCTGGACCTGGAGGACCCAGGCCAGTATCAATTTACCCATGACACACTCCCTGCTAGGCAGCTGGTTGAGGGTGGGGCTTTCCCTGTGCAGCGCCTCACTGGTCCTCACCCCAGCACTTTGTTCCAGAACAAGAACTTAGACTGGTTCCCACGGATGCGCGCCATGTCCCTGGTGAGCAGTGAGGGCGAGGGTGAGCAGAACGAGATCCGAATCCTGCAGGAGAAACTTGGCTCCACCATGAAGCTGGTGTCCCACCTCACTGCCCAGCTCAATGAGCTCAAGGAGCAGGTGAGTTCCTGACTGCAGGGTCCTAAGCGTCTCCACCTGAGGCCCTTTGTGCAGCAGCCAGGCAGGACCAGCAAGGGTTCAGTGTGGCAGAATTGTCTTCCTCTGCACACAGCCACAGCTGCCCTATAGCTCTTCTAGTAATTTACCAGTTGTGCCCAGTTAAGGGCTCGACCTGCGGAGGGCACCCTGAGGGTCAGGGTGTCTATCTGAAGGGCAGCTGGGCTCTTGGAGGAAGATGCAGTCTTTCATGGTGCCATGGAGAAGGGAGCTACATCACCTGACGAGACTTGTTTACCTCAGATGACAGAGCAGCGGAAACGGAGGCAGCGTCTGGGCTTTGTGGATGTGCAGAACTGCATGAGCCGCTGAGAGCCACTGCAGCCCCGCAGGAGACCCACTGCTGACGGCACTGCCCTTCCTTCGGGTCAGGGAGCCAGGCTCTGGCCGGCAGGGCCCTTGAAGAGACTCAGTTTACCTTAGTGCCTTAGAGGACACTAGGCCCTCCAGACCGCTGGCCTGGAAGCAGTGACTGACGCTCCTCCGTGGTCCTCGCGGGGGTTACAGGTGGCTGCCTCTCATCTCCAAGCACTACACTGTGGCTGTTCCTGCCTTCCCCCGTCTCAGGAAGGTGCTAGCCTGCTGTTACTAGCTACTTAGGGCTTTGATACTTAACTTATTCCAGGGGCCATCCCACCCTGTTGTGCCTGCTGGGGACAGTGTGCTGAACTCTTGGCCCTGTCCAAGTAGTCTGATGATTCAGGATGGATGGCTTTATAGGCAAGAGTCACAAGCCCAAGGGACAAGGACTGGCTCTGTGAAAGTGATTTTTTTTTTCCTTTTTGGTGTCATGTTTTATAAGTCCTGTGTCCTGAGAACTAATGTGTTAATTGCCATAAATAAATTAATAGAATCCAAGTCCACCAATGGGACTCTGCTTCCTACACAGCTGGTGCCACAGAGGCCAATGTGCCCTGGCGGCCTGGCCTCCCCTCAGGCTCAGGATCCTACGCGCCACGTGTTGTACCCAATGCCGACCAGATCTGGTTACTTGACTGGCTCGACTGGGCTCCAGCCCCTCGGCTGCTGTAGGATGTGAGACCTAACAGGAACATGAGGTTCAAGCAGTTAAGGTGGCCTGTGGCCCTTCACAGAACCTACCCGGTACTGACGCTGCACCCAGTTCAAGCACGGCTACAGCTTTGCTGTCCCACCTGGGCATGCGCACCTCTGAAGGCTGGCGTGAGCGACCTAAGATGTCTTCTGTGGCAGAGGGCCAGGCAGGATGCCAGTCTCGGCCTCTTCCCTGGTGCTGTACCGTGCCCGTTTCCACACTTAACTGCAGATCCTGGCGTCTCCCCAGCTCTACTACACAACAGGAAGCCTGAGAATCCTACCAGGCTTGCAGACCTCAGGCTGGCAGGGCCCTACATTCCCTCTGCTCAGGCAGACAGGGCAGGCCTCCCCCGATGGAGCCGATGAGGAAGAGTGGAGAAACTGGACAGCTTTATTGATGAGGGTCAGGTACGTGGGCGGGACAAGACCCGTGCCCACGCTTTATGTTTCTCCTCTGGCCTTGTGGGTGCAAACTTCTCCTGGAGTTTCTTCCACACGCTCTTATCCATCTCCTGAAACTCTTCCAGGGTGTCTGTACAGGGAGAGACACAACGCTGACGTCACAGGGCGGTCCCCAGAAGAGCACGCTTTGCTTTCTATGTGCCCCAGACACTGGGTCCATATGGTGAAACACCGTGCTCAATGGTTACAGCGAAACATGACTGGTGGTGATGGGGCAGACTCACGAGGGCTCCCTGACCACCCCTCAGCACCACAGATGTGTACTTTCTTACCCGCTCCACAGGACCTTGCAAAGAAATGGCCACAACTCTCTCAAGTTGGGCCCACTCTAATGTCTACACCAGCTATAGGCACCGAGGTAGAGGGAGACAAACGCCTGGTTCTGGGAGCATCAAGATGAGGAGCTGCCAGACTCAGCAGCTGGAGGGGAGGATGGATGCCTCCCTCCCACCCCCAATCCCTGAACCCTCGCAGCCTTGAGTTCAACTGCAAACTAGGACAAGACCACAGCCTCCAAGCTGGGTGTGTGCAGCCCAGGCGGTGACACTGGGAGGAGTCACCCCTTCACAGTGGTGGCAGTGTGTGCATGTGTGTGCACATTTCCACACGGAGGCATATTTAAGAATCACGCACATGAGCCAGGTAGTTGTAATCCCAGCACTCAGAGGCAGAAGCAGGAGGATCTCTGGGAGTTTGAGGCGAGCCTTGTCTACACAGTGAGTTCCAGGACAGTTAGGGCTACACAGAGAAACCCTGTCTGGACCCTGCCCCCACCACTACCCCAACACACACATGATCCAAGCAGTTCTTCCCTGAGCTAACAGTCTGGGAGCCGACAGCATGGCTCTCGCCTCACCAACTGACAACCACAAGCGTCTCCGACATGGCTGGTATCTGGGGCATAGACAGCCCGTGGCCTCTCATTTTATAATTCACAGGTATTAGACTCAGACACTATCATGGTGCTGCTTAGCTTTCAGGGGCTCAATTCTAACGAACCTGCTGGCTTGAATTACTGCTTATGGACGGTGGCTGCACACTGGCTGGGGCACTGTATGGCAGCCACCAGCACAACCTCCTAGTCTGGGGATCTGGACTTTATAGTAATCACAAACAAGGCACAAAGTGTGACGCTGAGGTCCCTGTCCTCTTACACATCAAGGCCTCCATAGGCCAAGTGGCCACACTGCAGGCGTGGCTGGTCGTGTGTGTGTAGGTAGGTAGTACTGTCCAGGTAGGACTGGCTCCACAGAGCTGCAATGAAAACACGAGGCCTGCTGTGCACACATTGGAGTCTCCTGGGCTGACCTAACAAGAAGCCAGGCCTGCAGTCACCACGCTGCCCGCCACCCGCACAAAGCCTTCCTGAGGTCTGGCAGAAGGGACAAGCACAAGACGGCAGGACCCCGAGTCCATGCTCAGTTCATTCTCAAGATCCCTCACTGCTGGTGATGACATGATCAGGATGTGGGAGTAAAGAGATACTGGCAACACGGCAAAGCTGCTCTCCTGAGACACAGCAGACGATATGGGGTCCCATCTGCTTAGAAGGGTAAGAATTCTAGAAGGTCAAACCTCCACTGCCAAAAGGAAGGAGAAATTTCTAGAGTACCAGCCAGCCAATGTTTCAGGGCCATGCCCTCCCAGAAAAGGTTAGCCTATTTTTATAGACAATATCCTTGGCAGTAAAAATAGCAATTTTCCAGTACCTACCTGCTCCGACCCTGCCCCCACCCCAGCCACCCCTTTCAGTGACAATGGAAATGGGGAAGTAGGGAGAGGCTGACTGGCAGGGACTTCCTTCCTACCAACTGGGTTCTAGTCATGACTCCTAAACAGACCTCGTTAGACGCATATCGAACCTGCAGACCACATCTCCTGGGACAGATAACTCACAGGCGGATATCCCCACACTCATTTACTGAATGGCTTTTTGTTTTAATTAAAAGCCTCATTGTTTATAAAGCCCTCTTAGGACCATAAAAATAAAATTATTTTCCTTCCATTCTGATTCCAATGACTTCCATTTGGCAAATATGTAGTCCCTTGTTCCCAGGCACCAGCCTTGAATTAAAAGCACTAAAGATGTTTTTCTCTTCTAAGTAATGCCTTTGACCTTTTCCGTATTCTGTGGCTTAAACACAGCTTCGGGGTTTTCTCTGAGCTGCTCCTCAGGGTTTTCATCATGCACAACTGTCTTATTAGGCAGTCCTCCTAAGTCTTCCCGCCCACAGCGAGCCGACCTCGGCATGCCTCCTACCTGTGGACAGGATCAGCTTGTACTCTTCCACGGACAGGCCACTGAAGCTGGTTTCTCTGGGGCGAGGGTACTGGCACAGGGGCAGGAGAGAAAGAACACATTAGTTCTGCAGGACACTGGCCTTGCTCTGGCTGGCTGCAATGTACCTGAGCCCTGGGCACGGGAGGCCTGATGACGGGTGGCCACCTGGAGGCCAGGAGTCTGCATTTCTAGCTGCTAGCTCCCAGGTGACACCCACAGTGGGGCTCAGGATCACACTCGGTAGGTGGCATCTGGAAGGACTCCCTTCTGCACAGGCTCTTCCATTTGGCCATGTCTATTTGTGGAGCTGCTGAACATATTTTTCCAGTCTGGAAAACCACGCTACGTGCATTCTGACAGTAATCATGTCAAGGCTGAGGAGGAGGAGCAGAGAGCCTGGTGTGACAGGACTGTTCCATCTTTATCAGCGTGGGACATCAGTTCCATCACTGAGTGGGAAATACGAACAGGAACACACGCTCGCACACAGAAGCCGTGGCTTTTATTCAGCAGACCTTTAAAGGCCTCTGCTGGGCACCATTGTTGGCGTAGCTGAAAGTACTGGTTACACCTGAACCACATGCTACAAAACACTGTATAATCAGCTCTCCCATCGGAGGCTGAGAGCAAAGCCCGTGCCCACTCACCTTGTGTTTATAGTAGTTTGAATGCAGTCGTGCTAAGCTTTCGTACATCTGATCACAGGCCTCAGGTTCTGCCACCTGAAAGACAGTGTACCCCGAGAGAAGTGAGCGGAGGAGGTGCCCCCCACATTGCACCCACACCTCGAGGGAGGGTTGTATGTAATAATGCATTCAGAGGAGGGCAAAGGAACCCCAGCTCTGTGGGAAGCAAACCTCCCTCCAGCTTCTGCTATGAGAAGCCACCTTAGTGGCTGAAAAGCCCCACCTCACTCGCCCCCAACCTGCAGGATCCCTGACTCTCAACAAGCAAACAAGCGTTCAGCAGCTCTCTGCACCCTGGGAACCATGCCAGATGCAGGCTGCAAAGGACATGCTGGGGGCAATGTGGGCTCCAGGGATCCAGAAAGTTCAAGATATAGCAGGGAAGAATGGTCCTCAGGCTGGAAGGGACCATGTAAATGAGGAGAGGATGTAGGGTGTTGTCATGGAGGCTGCAGAGCACTGGGTCTGCCTGAGGCCCAGGACCGTGAGACAGAGATACAGCTTTGTGAAATGAGATCAGCATGAAGTGGAGTAAATGTGTGATGAATGACCAAACAACAACAAACGAACAAACGAAACCTCCAGCACTGTCCTCTCTAAGTCCGCAAGGGGGAAAGCCGGGTGCAGGGCACAGCTGCAGCCCCAGCACTTGGGCAGGAGAGGGTGTGAGGTCAGCCTGGGCTACGTGGAGAGCTCCAGCCGACGCTGGCCTGTAGAGGAGACACTGTCTCCAGAGGAAAAGGAGGCCATGTTGCGAAACAGGTGAACCAAGCAGGACCAAGGCAGACGCCAGCTGTGTGCAGCCAGAGCTGGCCCAGAGCACAGAGCAGGGAAACAGCCCATGCCTGTTCTGCACGTCCAATGAGGGAGGCAGGCCTCTTCTAGAAGATGGGTCTTCTGCCTTTCAGACCTCCCATCTTTAACCCTTCCTTTTCTCTACCCTTGCCATTTGTCCATGCACCTCGTTACACTTCCCTGCCAGGAATTCTAAACGCTCCAGAAAAAAAATGGCTTTTTTTTTTCTGATTTAAATCCTTTTTTTTTTTTTTTTGTGGTTTCTCGAGACAAGGTTTCTCTGCAGCTTTGGAGCCTGTCCTGGAACTAGCTCTTGTAGACCAGGCTGGTCTCAAACTCACAGAGATCTGCCTGCCTCTGCCTCCCTAGTGCTGGGATTAAAGGTGTGCGCCACCACCGCCCGGCCTTAAATCCTTTCTTGAAGAGCAAGCATATAAATAAATCAGGAGTCAAGCACTTCAGCGAGACAGCCCTCTTCTGCCTGTGTCAGATGAGGCCCACCCAGCTCCCAGCCGATGCAGCACCAGACCTGTTTCCCTTGCTACCAGATGTAGCCCCTGCCAAGGTTGGCAGGGAAGGTACAGGGATGGTCTGGAGGAGAGAGGGCTGAAAGCTGATAGAGACTAGGGTCAACTATGTGACAAAGACATTAACCACAGGACACAAAACAGAGAAAGAAATGTGGGGTTGGCATCTCCCTGGCAGTTCTCCCAACAAGGGCCAACAGGACTAGATCAGCAGCCATGTTCTCCGGGGGGGGGGGGCACTTGCACACTGATGCTTCTTAGGGCGTGGGGTGCAGCAGGGTCTCAAGGCAGTTCTGTCTGTCCTGGAACTCACTATGGAGAACCTGGATGACAATTAGGTCACAGAGCTGCTCCTGCCTCTGCCTTCTGAATGCCAGGATCAGGGCTGTGAGGCACCACGACCGTTGGCACACTGGCTGCTCCTTGAGTAGGCATGGGTAACAGAGCGACTCAGAGGATGGAAGAACACAGCAAACAAACCACAAGCTCTGGGCCGCAGATACAGAATAAAACCCTGTCTCCCATGTCAGGGTTAGGGAGATGGCTGCAGGTCCCATCCCCAGAAAGAAAAAGGTGGACAGTACTGGCGGAAAGACACCAGAAGCTGTCTTCTGACCTCCACGTGTACGTGTGCTCCCTCGGCTTGTGCTCGCCACACCTGTGCTGACCCCACCCCTACACAGGCATCTGCATGCACGGCCTTGGTGTGAGCAGGGGCCTTGCAGGCAGCAAGGGCCTCTGTGGCTGCAGGACGCTGGGGGTAGCTGTCCTGGCGAGATCCTGGCACCACTGTTCACTAGCTGTAAGATTCTGGGCAAGCCACTGACCCTCTGCCCATTCGCTTGAAGAAAACTGCCACGTTCCTTTCCCACTCCCTGCTTACACCTATTTTTGTGACCAAGACCCTCTGGTAACAGTCACAAGGCCCACTCGTAACGCTTGGCATGTGCTTCCTGGGATCCAGATGTTCTCTCGTGTCATCTTGCAGGACAACTGATGCTGGCATGATATCATCATCTAATAATCCATGCAAGCATCCCAGTCCTAGCCACTGTCTGGGGAAACTCTCACAGGGCAGAACACCACCCACTGCAGTCCACTGTCCTGTGCCAATAACTTCTCACCCTGGGCCTCACCCTGTCTCTATCTTCCATGTAGTGCCATCTTTTTTTATTTTTTTTTGGTTTCTTCGAGACAGGGTTTTTCTCTGTGTAACAGTCCTCACTGTCCTGGAACTAGCTCTGTAGACCAGACTGGCCTTGAACACAAAGATCCGCTTGCCTTTGGCTCCCAAGTGCTGGGATTAAGGGTGTGTACCACCACCGCCCACTGCCCAGCTATACTGCCACTTTTTAGGTATCCTGGTGAACTCGACTTTAAAAGAAGTGATGATAATAGCCCCTACCTCCAAGGGTGGTATGAGGGGTGACATGGCTGCTCCTGGCCTGGAACTTCAGGAAATGGGGCCAGTGTGCTTTAGGATTATTAGCACAGAACTGGAAGGACCAAAGATTGGGTCCGAGTGGCCAGTGCATCTGGCAGGAGTTTGACTGGGGATGGAGTAAGAACCACGGAGGCTTTACCAGGTCAGAGTGGACACCGCTGGTACTAAGCATCTGTGGACAGGGAAGGGGGATCGGCCAAAGGCTGTTCTCATGGCTGCCCATCTGCACGCGCCCCTCCCACCACCAGGTTGCCTTCCCAGTGCCCAGCAGGGACGCCTGCACTTGGCCTCCTTCCCAGGCCTCTCCTGGGCAAACCCAGACTCCAACCAGACCTGAGCCCCTGCCAGTCTCCCCACAGAGGCTGCCCTGCTCCTCTGTGACCCCAGCAACCAGGGAGTCTCATCCTGTCTTCAGCTCACTCAGTCTGAGAGCACAGCATGGACAGCAGGAGTGCATAGGACAGGGCCTCGAGCAAAAGTGAAGTGACCCTGGGACCCGCAGCCGCCTCAGCGCCCTTTGTCCCTCAGTGCTCACGTTTTGGAGCCAGGGATGGTGGCACAAGCCTGTAATCTCAGAACTCGGGAGGTAGGAGGATGGGGAGTTCAAGGCCATCGTGGGGGTCTAGTAAACACGCTACAAAATTGCCTGTCATCTAATTTCCTACTAGGTCAGGTGCCCACAATTACAGAAGACTGTACAACACCCTAATGGGGGCGGTGGGAGTTTGCAATACGCCAATTTCTAACAAAGCCTTATTATCTAAGGAGAGACAGCAAGAACATGGCCCATTCCAGTATCCATATTACAGCCAACTCTAGCTCAGCAATTAAAATCCAGTTCTGTTTGCTACTTAACAGCTATCAACATGATCCCCGCCTCATCCCGAAGCCTTGCCGCACACCCACCTGTATGTACCTTACACTCCAGTCGCAGATTCCAGCACAAACACCCCGGAACCCCAGTATTTCTCATGAGATGTCCTTGGGGGTTTAGGAAAGACTCCTACACACAAAGCTTTAAATTACCTGGATTTTGCATTTGCTCCTAATGAGATTACAGACATTTTGGGACAAAGGGCCGCACATGGGCGTTATGAAAAATTCAAGGCTGTTCCCTGAACACGAGTGAAATGGAGGCTCCGAAGCAAGCGCCCTTTACCGCTCCATCGCTCCCTCTGCATTCCCCTGCTCAGCCGTCAGTAAATTTCTCTTTACCATATTAAACTTTTATACATACAAATCTACACCAGTGCCGTAGGCACTGATTTCAATTTTCAAAATTGAATTTTGGGTGGTGACAGCAATTTGTACAGCGGCCCCTATTCCAGCCCCACACGGGACGCATAAGCACATTGGGGAGGGTGTGCAGACCGCTCTGCTAATTAAGGTCGGGCTAGCTCTGCTCCAGGAGGCTCTGTGAAAGGTTTCCTGACTCTGAAATGAACTTCTGACATGAACAATGTGTCGCGGAGCACATTCCTGTCAATGCAATTAGACGGCATTTCCTGAGCACCTACTATGGAGAGCACGCTGTAGGGAGCAGACTGTGAGGGATGGAGGGAGAAGCAGGAGGCCGGGCGGCAGAGGCAGGAAGAGCAGCACTGCAGAGCTGAAGAGGACAGGTGTGGCAGTGAGGATGGAGTGTCACACAGGCCCAGAGCAGACACAGTCCTTAGTCCAAGCCTGAGTAGCACGTCATCGATGGGAGGAGAGCTGTGAGAGGCTGGGGACAGGCTGTTTCAGGACAGAGGGCTCCAGTGGCCAGGAGCCACCAGACCACTGGCAAGCTGGGGTCAGGCTTTTGGTGTGGAGTACAGCAGTTCAAAGTCATCAAGGTCTCAAAGATTAATAAAGATGTAAGCTCTGAAGGCAAAGTAAGGGCCTGTGAGGGTAGGGTGCTGGGTGTTGAGGGCTGGGAACCCAGGCTGGACCTGGGTACCAAGGGCTGGCAGGCACTGAAGGCTCCAAGTTCCCACCAATGCCCAGGAGGCAAGCAGGAGGGTTTTGGAAGCAGCCACTCACCTCTGAGAGGGAAGAGCCACACCTTTGATTATGTGTGTGAATGCACGTGCACAAGCATGCATGCGCACGCACATATACACACACATGTGCACACCAGTGCAACCCTCTGCCCCAAACACTCTGATGACTCTCAACCCACTCCAACGAGGGGAGTAAAGGCAATGTATGACTTCACCGTGAGTCCCGGAGATCGCCCTGCTCACAACCCATTTCTCTAGTCACAAAGAGCACAATCTGTCCTTAGGCCACATCCCTAAAGCCTGATACACCAACACCACCAAGATGCCCTCTCTGTGGCCGCCATGTGCCAGGCTGCTGGGTTAACAGCCGCCTGCCCCAATGAGGGTCAGGCCTGGGATTCCCCTTGAGGAGGAGCCGGGACTGTTTTCTTTGCTAGAAACCCAGCAAAGCCTGACATCTTTCCCCTTGTCCCCATCTAACCCTTCACACAACACACTGTCACAGCCCATGCCAGACAGACGACAGCACCTCCAGAGTCTTCCCAGAGCTGGCCTGAGCCACCCTGCACGGGAAGAGACCGGCTCTGTGCCTGCAGTTAAGTCAATCAGCACAGTTGTTTGCTCCGCCCCCACACTGAGACTCTTCTGTGAGGCTCTGGGTGCTGCAGGGAATGAGAACTCCTTTAAGGAAACTACTCAAAGCAGACAAGACCCACAACCATGAGCTTCAAAAGGGAACAGGAGGCAGGGTGGTAGAGGTGTTCCTTGTGTTCCGGCTCCCCACTGCCATCTCCCCTCCTGGTGGGTTTAGGGTGGGCCGAGAGAAGCCCCAAAGGGCAACCTCTGGTGGCTTACACAGAGGCAGAGGGTTTGTGCTCAGGTTTGAAGTCAGAATTATTAATTGGCTTTTCTGCACTGGCATCCCACTGAGCACCACCTTTCTTCTTGTTTCACTGGAGAGGTACATCAGGCAAAGGAGAGAAGTGGGCCTGAGGCGTTTAATTCTTTGCTCCAACAATGAATGGGAGGGAAGAGGAACTTGATGCTCACAGAAAGAACTTAATAAGGGGTCTCTCCAAAGGACTGACAACGGGGGACCTACCGAGACCTGGGAGCCACACAGACCAGGGCACGTGGCTGGCCTGTTTTTTACTTGTCTCTTACTGTCAAGGGACCTGGGTCAGTGGTTTTACTTTTCTGATTTGATTTCAATATCTGTAAGAATCAGACAGTAAGGGCTACTTCACTTGGTGGCACAAAGGATAAAATCAGATGAGCTGTGCCAAGTGCTCTATGCACCTTTTATAATCCTTATTAGACCACAGGAAGCCAAAAGGTCAAGAGGATGCTGGTCTCAACAAAGCTGCTCAACACAGCAGCCTCCACCTCCTCCAGTTCCACTTTCTGGACAAGTGGCAGAAAGGTGGGGGACACAGCAATCAGCCACCCCCGGGGTCTCATCCCTCCTTCTGCTGTCGGTTTAATGAAGCATCTCTCAGAACCACCTTTCTTTCTCAAGGTCTTTTATAAGTGATCCGGGGGAGGTGCTGGGAGTGACTCACTCACTGTTTGCTGTCCCAGCCAAGGGCTGCTCCCTCCAAAGATTATCACCAAGATTTACTAAGCCCAGGCAGGCTCAATTTCAGGTGACATCAGGATGAGCTACGACAAAGGTCCTGAGTAATGTGTCCACTGCCACCATGACTCCCTACTTCACGCTACCAAGAGCACATCTGCCAGTGTTGCGGAGCCTTTGGCGAAGCCCTGACTTAGATCTGCAGCTATGACTCAAGTCTGTGTGGGCCTCAGCTAATCAGAACCTGTCCCTAGGTGAGGCAAAGGATGACAACTCTCCCCTCCCTGCTGGCTGAATTATGCTAACAATCAAGCAGGTGAGAGTCAGCCTCTCCCCCGGACATCTAGCCTCTGGCTGTCCAACTCTAAGCTGCGTGGAGCTGAGCAGGTCTCACCCGGGGCAGCAGTGCCTGGGACTCCACAAACCCAGAAAGTCAAACCACGGAGTCTGCCCTCTCACCCTCGCCCTTCTTCCAGCGACTTCTGCTACATGTACCACCGGACTGCAGACGACCAGCCTCACGAACCACAGCCAATCACTTGCTCATTCAGATACTCACCGGATGCGTTTGTGGGCCAAGAACCACATGGACACGGTGGATGAGTGGGGGTGGGGCTGCACCTCTGGTCTCAGGAAGCTCATACTGTAAGTTAGGGAGCGCAGTCCTGGAAAGCTCACGGGGCCTGCCAAGATCCACATGATATGGGGCAGTGCAGACCACTAGCCTATGTGAGGATACTGTGCGTACAGTGACCTGACTCCCAGAAATCCTGGGCCAGACGTTCCAAAAGCAATCTAGTCACGAGGCTGCCACTGGCGCGATCTCACTCTGAGGTGGGCTGGTTTAGCCGGACTGGAACGAACTGTAGTGTCCCCCGGGCTCCTGCTTTGGCAGGTCACGGTCCGGCTTCACAGGTCGTTTGTGTGGCCAGTATGTGTGCTGGGCACCTCACTTGACACCTCTGACCTCTTGCCGAAGCCCCACGCTCACATAACCTCCTGCTTGACATTTCCACTTGGAAGCCAGTCTACTTGGCATCGCAAGCTTACAGCATCTACCGTCAAAGCGCGATGTTCTTCCCACACCCCACCTGTTCCTCATCTCGTCTTTCCCATTTGAGTAAATGGCACCCAGCTGCTCACGCCAAAAAAAGAAAAGGGGGAGAATCTAGGTGCTGTCCTTGGTTCCTCTTCCCTTTTACCCCACATTCAGCACGTCCATGCTGTTAGTGACTTGCTCGCTACAAACTATTTCCAGTTCCTTCCATCTCCCATGCTGCCACCCTTATCCAAACCACCAGCATCTCTTCCTGGGTACCACAGCAGGCTTCTCTGCAGCTCCTTGTTTCTCTTGCCCTCTATAACCCCTTAGAACCCTTTTAAAATGAGGTCATGTCAGGCCCCTGACTAAACGCCCCCAGTGGTTTCTCACTGGCCTTGCGGTAAGATCCGACTCCTCATCAGAGCCTTTAAGACTGAATGGGAGGACTGAAAAGGTGGCTGAAAAGCTAAAAAAGAACCCAGGTTCAATTCCTAATATCCACGTGGTAGCTCGCAACCATCAGAAACCAGTTCCAGGGGATCTACTGCCCTCTTCTGGCCTCCGTTGGCACTGCACCAATGTGGTGCACAGACACACATGTAGGCAAAACACCTGAACACATTTAAAACAAAAACACTGTAGGGTGCCCGGCTCCTGTCCCCCTTCAGTGAGTGGTTGTGCACACACCTCCACTGCCCTTCATTCTGGCTTGCTTTCTGTTCTCTACCGTGCCAGTCTGATTTCCTCGGCAGTGCCTGGACGCCCTTCCCAAAGTAGGGTATTGGCTGTCTTCATGCCTTGAGCCTCAGGAACACTACAATGTGACATTTACTGTGATCGGGACTGTCTTATGTTTCTGCTTGTTCCTGGTGTCCTGTCCACTCAAAGTCACGGGGGGCGGGGCTGGAGAGAGGGCTTAGTGGTTAAGAGCAGCGGTTGCTCTTCCAGAGGTCCTGAGTTCAATTCCAAGCAACTGAACTCACAACCATCTGTAATGAGATCTGGTGCCCTCTTCTAGCGGGAAGGCATACATGCAGGCAGAAAGCTGTATACATAATAAATAAATAAATCAAAAAAAATCTTACAAAAAAAAAAAGCCACACGGGGCAAGACCTCATCTAATTCACTGCGGTCTCCTTGGAACCTTACTACGTTTGTGGCACATGATGTGCTTGATAAGGGAACCTACGCTGGGGAGGCCTACTACTCCCACGAGGGACTTGAGTGGAAGGCCCAAACTGCTGCAGTTTTACGGGGGCGAGAGGCAGAACGGTTTGGCCGGAATCCTGCTGGGGTTTCGTGGGGGGAAGGCTCGGCTCGCAAACACATTAACAGGGTTAAGGAAGAACCAACCCCGCCTTAGAATTTGATTCTTTAGTGGCATCTGGACCTCAGGGGAGCTTCGCCGGCCACTGCATGGTACAGGCAAAGGAGAAAACGGAGTCGCAGGCGTCGCACTCCGCAGCTAGCTGAAACGTGGGCACCTCGCACGTGCAGCCGGTCACTGGGCCGACGCATGCGCAGATCCCCCGCCGCCCCCCCGCTCCGACACCACCAACCTCCCTCCCGCCGGTCACCTGGGTGTTCTCTCCCTCCCGAAAGGCCTGTGCTACCCGCTGCCGCAGGTAAGCGCCCAAGTCCCGGCCCCGTTTGGTCTCGTCCACTGGCCATTCCTCACAGAGCTTAAGGAAACGACGGTAGCGAAGAGCGGCCATCTTGGGCCCCGCTTGCCCCGCCCCTGGGGGAGGAGTCAGGGCCGTGGGCGGCGCGTGCGCAGTAAGGCGCGCTGGCTTTCCCCCGGCGGACATGCGCAGTTTCGCCGTCGGCTCGCTGCCCTCCAGGCAGGGGCGCTGCTCACCTCGGAGTGCTAGCCTTGAGCTCTTCAGTCTTCGTCCTGGAACGCGCCCAGCTCCCAGGGGCAAAGCAGACTCAGTGTACCCTGGGGACAGCTTTGCTTTTCAATGACTTTACAAGCTCGGGACTAAAAAAGCTTCCCCTGAGACCTCCGCTGTTTTGCATTAGAGAAACATTTGCATGTAAATACAGGTTGTTACTGGATGAAGACTGTTTGAACTTCACTTCTGGCAGGCACTTGTCGTCCACACACACCTGCCCCACTCCCACACTTTGCCTGGTACTTGTCTCTGCCACTTAGATCTCTGCTAGTTTTTCAGCTACCATTGCTCTCTCGTCAGCCTCTCCAAAATAATCCTCGCGTCATGCATAGATCTCCTGCGTAGTACCAGAAAGGTTGCCTCAGCCTGGAAAACGTAAAAAAGATTTTTTAGGGGCTGGAGAGATGGCTCAGAGCATTGCCTGCTTTTCCAAAGGTCCTGAGTTCAATTCCCAGCAACCACATGGTGGCTCACAACCATCTGTGATGAGATCTAGCGCCCTCTTCTGGCCTGCACGCATATATTGTATACATAATAAATAAATAAATATTTTTAAAAAGATTTTTTAAAGTGTATTTTCTTTACTTTTATACGTGTGAGTGTTTACCTGCATGTATGTCTGTGCATCCCATCTATGTGTGGGTTCCGAACCTGATTCTCTGCAAGAGCAGCAAGTGCTCTTATAGCTGAGCCATCTCTCCAGCTCCAAGGATTATGATGAGGATTATTATTATTATTTTGGTTTTCCGAGACAGGGTTTCTCTGTCTAAAAGTTCTAGCCGTCCTGGAGCTAGTAGCTCTTGTAGACCAGGCTGGCCTCGAACTCACGGAGATCTGCCTGCCTCTGCCTCCCGAGGCTGGGATTAAAGGCGTGTGCCACTACTGCCCAGCAAGGATGATTATTTTTATTGTGGCAAAATATAACATAAAAATTACTATCTTTTAAATTTTTTTATTGTATATGTATGAATGCCTGCCTAGGTGTGTATGTACATCAAGAGCATGCCTGGCCAGAAAATAATATCATATCCCTGGAACTGGAATCGTAGTACTGAGCACATGGGTTCTGGAAACCGAGCCAGGGTCCTCTGCAAGAATAGCAAATGCCCTTAACCACTGAGTCATGATGTGGGATTTTCGCCTGTATGCTGTGATTACCATTAATGAATAAAGAACTGCTTTGACCTATAGCAGAGCAGAGATAGGTGGGGAGGACTGGACTGAATGCTGGGAGAAAGAAGGGCGGAGTCAAGAGAAGCCATGGAGCCACTGCCAGAGACAGATGCTGGAAACTTTACCTGGTAAGCCACAGCCACGTGGAATACACAGATTAATGGAGATAGCTTAAATTAATATGTAAGAGTTAGCCAATAAGAAGCTAGAGCTAACGGGCCAAGCAGTGATTTTAATTAATATGGTTTCTGTGTGATTATTTCAGTTCTGGGCGGCTGGAAACAAACTAGCAGCCTCCTCCAACAGAGTCATCTCTTCAATCCCAATTATACCATCTAAGCAACAGGGTGCTGGCTACGTGGTCCAGGTTGGCCTTGACTTTGAGATCCTACAGCCTCAGCCTCCCAGGATTATAGGCATGTATACCACCAGTGAAGTGCCTTTACCTGATGACCCGTCTTGTTGGCCGGCTCCCTTCCTCTTCATAAATGTGTGTGTGTGTATGGTTTTCCTTTTGAGAGAGGGTTTCTCTGTGTAACTCTGGCTGTCCTGGAACTCACTCTGTAGACCAGGCTGGGCTCAAACTCACAGAGATCTGTCTGCCTCTACCTCCCGAGTGCTGGGATTAAAGACGTGTTCCACCACCACCTGTCTCCTCTTGATACTTTTTTTTGTTTGTTTGTTTGTTTGTTTTTCGAGACAGGGTTTCTCTGTGGCTTTGGAGCCTGTCCTGGAACTAGCTCTTGTAGACCAGGCTGGCCTCGAACTCACAGAGATCCACCTGCCTCTGCCTCCCAAGTGCTGGGATTAAAGGCATGTGCCACCACCGCCCGGCTATCCTCTTGATACTTTTAACAAGGAATTTCACATATTTTGTTTTGCACTGGACTCCTAGACATTAGTGTTTCTGGAGTGAGTGAGTGACTGACTGACTGAATGAACGAACAAACGAAACCACATCCCAGTCTAGGTCTGTCAGACCCTGAGACCCTCAGCATTCACAGCATAGGGAACAACATAGGAGGGCTGGTGGGTGGGACCCCTTGTGTATGCGGTAGGTAGGGGAAGGGACCCCACAGAAGGAGGCAGATGTGGCTCAAACTCCCCTGGCTCCCTGGCCTTTCTCAACCTGTACCTCAAGTGAAGCGAGAGACCATTCACTGCCTGAGACAGAGGATCTCCCTACCCCTGCCTCCCAGGTCAGCTGAGCCAGCCAAGTGCTCTTCAAAGTCACACATGGGGTGGGCCTTGTGGTTTCTAGCCCCGCCCTCAGTGCCTGGAGCCGAGGAGTAAATGGACCAACTTTGCCCTTCGACCTCAATAAAGCCATCCAACTTTGCGGCTAGCCAGAGTGAAGTTATGGCAGGGATGGGAACCTGATGGGGTGATCAGCGAAGTTTTCTGGGGGCCGTGACCACTGAGCACCTCACCTTGGCATAGCGCCCCAGCTAAGATGAGTTCTCTTTCAATAACTCCTCGCTCCGAACCTCACCCCTGGAGCTGTGGAAAACTGTTCTCTGTTTAAACCACCCACCGATCCGTTCAGATTAAACCCTCCCTCTGCCTCCTTCCCACTTCCGCCCAAGGCTTGCCTCCTGTCACTGCCAAGCCGTCCCTGATCTTCCTCCCCATTTCCCTCTACAGTTGGTAATATTTCTTTCTGTGTGTTTCACAGTGTCGCCTAATACCAGCAAGCTCTGCCTAACGATGGGGAAAATGGGAAGAGCATTATCAGGAGATTTTGTCAGGAGAACATCAGAGATTGCACACTAAGACAGTGTGAACCTTCCTCCTATATGGAACCATCCCTTTCTTCTCTTCCATGTTTTCATTTTGACTTTACCAGTGTATTCTCATCATGTCAGTATGGGTGTTTTGGCTGCATGAATATTTGTGCACCACGTGTGTACCTGGTGGCGTCAGATCCCCGTGGAGTTACAGATGGTAACTGTGAGTGCCGGGGAATCAAATCCAATTCTCTGTGGGGTTTTTTTTTTTTTTGGTTTTCTTTTTTGTTTTTGGGGGGTCGAGGGGCAGAAGATGAGAAAGGGTCTCGCTGGGTAGCCTTGGCTGTCCTGAACTTGCTATATAGACTCAGTTGGCTTTGAACTAACAGAGATTGCCTGCCTCGGCCTCCTGAGTGCTAGGGTTAAAGGCGTTTACCACCAGTGGGGCTCCATCTCCCCAGTCCCCGTGTTTCCGGTAAATAGCCCAGGCTGGCCTCAGACTTAAGAACCCTCTGCTCTGCCTCTGCCTCCAAAGTGCAGTGATATAAAGTTGCGCAGCTGCTGGGCGCATGGTCCAGATTCCTCAAAAAAGATACACGGAGGCTGGCAAGAGAGCTCAGTAAGTAAGGCACTTGCCACAAGACTTGAGGACTTTAGTTCAATTCCTGGGACCCACATAGTGGGAGGAAAGAACTGGCTCCTTCCTGTTAGCTAAAGCAGATAAAGGTATTTGCTGCCAAACCTAATGACCCAAGTTTCATCCCTGGAACCCACATGGTAAGTGACCAGCACTTATGAGCTATGGCAAAGGTGCACCCATACATATATAAGCAGGAAATATAATTTTATTTTGAGACAGGAGCTCTATTTATCCCTGACTAGCTAGTACTCACTAAGTAGATCAGGCTGGCCTTGAACTCATCAAGATTTGACTACTTCTACCTCTTGTTTGAGTTCAAGGTCAGCCTGGTCTACAGAGTTCCAGGACAACAAGGGCTGTTACACAGAGAAACCCTGTCTAGGAAAACTAAAATAAAAAGAACAGTAACAGCAGGATATCGAGAAAATTGGGAAGTGTGGTGTTGGTGACAGCACAGGTCACACTGCCATGGACCGCCGGGGACAGCTGAAGGCCTCTCCCTGTGCATTTCATACCATGTGAGGAGACAGGGCAGCCGTCAAGCAAACCTAGGACAACCGTGACAATAGTCCCTGAGGGGCTGTTGTTGGCATAGACCCGAATCACGCCAGGGAACACCACCTGAGGATGGGCAAGGCCGGCTGCCGGGCAGAGGGGCAGCAGAGACCTTGGGCAGCAGCCAGTTCAGAGTGTTTTGTGGTTTTGGTTGCTTGGAGCCTCAGATTCCCTTTTTCCTTGGTTGGTTTGTGGGGGACACATATGGAAGTCAGACCCCTCTAGCGGCTTCAGTTTTCTCCTCCCACCTCGTGGGGTCTGGAGATCAATCGCAGTTCCTCGGGCTTGGCTGCAAGTGGTTCTGCCCACCAGTCCAGAGGCCCCTCTTTCTTTATTTCTTGTTCTGAGGCAGGATCTCGTGCAGCCCAGGTTGGCCTGGAAGTCATGACATTGTGCTTCTCTTGGCTCCACCTCCTCGGTGCCGGGATTACAGCAGTGCCACCAGGTTTGGTTTATTTGATTCTGCGGATGGAACCAGCACCTCCTGCATGCTAGCCACGCGCTCTACTGACTGAGCTACATCCTCAGCCCTTAAGCTCGAGTTTCTTCATTTTAAAAGCAAGAATTATTGGTTGTTTCCCAGGACTGGGAAGAGTGAGCTGGGAGAATCAGGGACTCAAAGCCAATCTTAGCTACACAGTATATTTGAGATCAATATGGGCCAATAAATAACAAATAAAGAGTGCCCGGGGTGCAGCTAAGTGGATAGAACACTCGCCTACCATGTATGAGCCCCTGGGTTCCATCTTCAACACCATATAAACTGAGCCTGGTGGCTTACACCTGTAATTCCAGCGTTTGGGAGGCAGAGGCAGGCTGATGATCTCTGTGAGTTCAAGGCCAGTCTGGTCCACATAGTTCCGGACCAGCCACAACTAGCCACATAGTGCTATCCTGTCTCAAAATAAGTAAATTAATCAACAAATAAATTCAACATAAATAGAGAATGGGAATACATGATAAATTAATGTAGCGCCTGCCCACTCCAGTCCATGCAAACACTGTCACAGATTAAACTTCTAGTTTCCATGATGGTTCAAGTGCCACTATTTGTTGTAATGAGGCGAGTGGGCTGCGTCCCACCACCCGGCTAGCTTAACCCCTGAAATAACCACACAGAAATTGTATTAATTAAATTACTGCCTGGCCCATTATATCTAGCCTCTTCTTGGCCAACTCTCACATCCTGATCTAACCCATTTCTACCAATCTGTGCAATACCACAAGGTCATGGCTTACTGGGAAAGATTCTCACCAGCGTCAGTCTCCGGCAGGAGCTTCATGGCATCTCTCTGTCTCTGTCTTCTTCCTCCCAGAATTCAGTTCTGTCCTCCCCGCCTATCTAAGTCCTGCCCTATCAAAAGGCCAAGGCAGTTTCTTTATTCAACCAATGAAAGCAACACATAGAAAGAAGGACCTCCTACACCATTCCAGCTATTACTTCATTTTTCCAGGGGTAGAAACTGAGGCACGGAGAGGCTAAGACTGGCCAGGGACAGCAGCTGGGAAGTGGCAGAGTTCAGACTTGAACCCTCCATCTTTGCAGAGGTGCACCTGTAAAGCCACAGGCTTAGGCTATGAACCTGGCAGGCCTTAGCCAGCACAGGCAGGGAGTGGGCTCTTATAGATCCTGTTCCAAGGGCCCCCAGGGTCCCCTTGACCTTATCTTAGCTAGAGCCCTTTTCCTTCCTCTCTGTGGGTGGTCTGAGCTAGATTCTGGGCTCAGTAGCTTGTCAATCACCCAGAGCCATTCTGGGCACATTAATGGGCACTGCCTGGAATGCAGCTCAGTGGTGCTAGCCTCTTGGGGAGTTGATGACCATTTTAACACCCACCTGCTGGCTGGCACTCATTTCACAGCCAATGCAGCCTCGTGGCTCAGTGTAAAGCCACACTGGGGCCACTCCTCCCAGCCTTCTGGAATGGGTATTTGGGGAACCCTAATCGCTCTTTATAGAAACCAGGCATTAGCAAGGGAGGAGAGCTGTGAGCAGGAACGCAGCTTCCGATTCCAAGTTGTAATGATCCTGGTAATCTAGACATCGAACTGCACGTTTAAATCGTGTGAAAGTAAAAATATCGTTTTGTAATGCCGGTGTTAATAATGTAAACATTAAAAGGGAATTAAATGCTTAGCTGCAATTTCCTCTTTCAGCCTAACCCACTGAGGGGAGGATTAGCTCCAACACACAGATATGTTACCAGAGAAGGGGAGGGACCCTGCGTAGGTATTGGAATAGTCACCTCATGTCCCCAAGGAAGATCTAGCTGACCGTGGATGGGCACCTTTAAACATGCTTGGGTGGTCCAGGTAGGTTGGAGAGGCTGGGCATCCAGAGGTGCTACACTCTGCTGAGATTGTCATCACGTGTCCCAGGGATCTGCTGTCCCTGCTCCTCTACAGCAGCAGTCCCAACACATGTCCCCGTTTGCCTCATAGAACAGGTCACTCACTGTCTGGAAGCCCGGCAGGCACACAGTAGGTAGGCACTCACTGGAGCTGTACCTGCCCTGTCTTGAATGAGTGCAGGTGCCAGAGGTAGCAGAGTTCCTGGCGGGAGTTGCAGGCAGTTGTGAGCCATCAATATGGGTACTAATAACTGAACCCGGGTCCTCTCCAGCACACAGACACACAGAGACAGACAGATAGATACACACAGCTTCTATTCTAGAGTGACACTCCGCTTCTCCCTTTGGCAGTCACAGTTCAAACCATTTACCCCATGGATGGGAGTTTCCCGGAGACTGAAGCCCAGCGCTGGTCGGAGGGGTAGCACATCTCCGAGAAAGACTTCACAGAGTCCTGACAGCTTGTCAGATCACCTCGTAGGAGAGACTGAAGCTAAGACAATGACGGGTCAGTGATGGGCAGGACCACAATGACCACGGGGACCAAGATTGCTGGGTAGCATTCTCCCTGCTTCTGTTTACAGCTAAACCTCCAGTCAGGACCCCAAGAGATAAACATGGGGTGGGGAGCCCATTGGGCCTTTTTATTTGCTCCTCTTCCCAATGTGGGCATTTCGAATAAATCTCCCTCTCTTGCTTTTCGGTGTCCCGTGTCTGTTTAACTGGCCTGTTGAGGGCTGGTGACAGTGCGGGACCTAAGCTCTGCAGGGCCCAGGTTCTGCTCCCAACAACTGTGGTAATGAAGCGTGTGGAGTAAATGGGACAGAAGAGAAAAGCAGACTGTGGCCGGCCCCCTACAAAGCTGGTCTGAGGGAGGCTCGGTGGGAACCGGGAGGAGGAGGCCCCTTGAGTTTGTTCTTAGGTAAGATCTCAAACTTTCTCCTCATCTCAGGACAGCTTAGCCATGAAGGAAGGGGCAAGAGGTGCAGAGCAGCCAGGAGGAGGCCGGGGCCTGGTGGGAGCCGGCATATCCTGGCAGCCCACTCAGCAATCCCAGTGCAGCCCTCCGCCCCCGCCCCCCCATTCTCGTTCTTGGCACCCAAGCGCGCTCTCTCTCATCTTCTGCTTTATGTGTCTGGCCACTGAGGGCGCAGATTTAAACCCAAAGGAAGATGTTTAGATCATTCTGAAGAGCGGCTGATGGGCTAGCTGTCTTGCCGGGACGTTCCTTTCACTAGCCTGCAGCCTGCCCTTCCCTGAGTAGCCTAGGAGCCTCGGCAGCCAGGAAGAGAGATGAGGCTGCCAGAGCCGTGCCCAGAGGCCCAGGGCTCGCTGACAACACCGCATTATGAAAAAGCTGTAATGGCATTCCGCTCCTCAAAGTCCTCTTTAATCACCCGGGGACAGCAGGACAGGGCTGGAGATGACTGTCTCTGAGCTGCCCTGCTCCCTGTCGGCAGAGGCGCAGGGGCCAGGGGGAGAAGCAGGTTGCTGTGTGAGCTGGGGTGACCTAGGTTTGCCCTTTGTGGCAAAGTTTGATCCTCTGCGGAAACAGCCCTGCCTGCTTTTAAGGGATCATCTGGGTTAGAGAAGGAGGGATGGGACCACTGAGCCCTCCCCTGGGGTTCCAAGACTCCCTCCTGTTCCCACCAGTCAGTTGCAAACAATGCTGCCCTCAGGGTCTCAGGGGATGCTAGAGTGTGTAGGCTGGGGAAGTTAATTAGGGGAAACCACCCATGCTGGGTTAACACTTCCTTTCATTTCTCTCCCCCCCCCTCCAGGTCCCCCCCACAGGGTTTCTCTGTGTAGCTTTGGAGCCTGTCCTGGAACCCACTCAGTAGACCAGGCTGGGGTTGACACTTTCTAGTAGCGTGGCTGCTTGGAGGTCACCACCACTCGTGGCTATAACCCCTCACCATGCTCTCCATAAACTCTTAGGTTCCCAGGGTGAACTCTGGTGGAATCTTACCTTGGTTTGCAGTCGGGACCTCACGGGTTTATACCACCCAGGAGAGGTATTTCTGAAATGCTGTTTCATGTCACCTATCTTTGGGACCACGTTAGGGTCTCATAGATGACTGAGGTGGGTGGTCCTAAACATGTCTGCAGCGTACTGTGTGTGAGATTTAGCTAGAGGAAGTCTAGTCAGAACCTGCCCGGAGGTAGCGCAGGCCCCTGCCTTCCCTCCTTCATCACCTCCTGTCAGGTATTCTATCCACACGACGGTAATGGAGAGCGAGGCCATTGTAAAGACAGGCTGGGCTCTCATCAAAACCATTTCTTCTTTGGATAAGTTTCCTCATAAATAGAAATTTATTGCTCATAATTCTAGAAGCTGGATCAAAGTGCTATCAGATTCTGTCTGGCAAAGTCGGTTCTTCATAAACGATGCTGTGTGTGCTCTCGGGGAGGAGGGCAAGCAAGCCCCTCTAGGCCTTCAGTGCACGGTGTGGCCAAGGATGCCTGGAAACTTCTCATCCAAATGCTGAGGGTATAGGCACACCGCCAGCCTTTGCGTGCCAGTGTGTGCATGACGGGGGGTGTGCCATGAGGCACGGAAAGGTCAAAGGCAAACTTTGCAGAGGCAGGTGCTCTCCAACTTTACTCACCAGGCTTGCATGGCAAGCACCTTTACCCACTGAGCCATCCCACCAGGGCCCCCACTGAGCCATCCCACCAGGGCCCCCACTGAGCCATCCCACCAGGGCCCCCACAGTCCTGCTCCTGCCCTTTAAAGGGGCACTGATCATTTACTAAAGGCCCCACCCTTTGAGAATCATTGCACTGGGGATTGCATCCCAACCAGTGAATTTGGAGAGAAGACTCGCAGACTAAAGCATCCATTAGAAGAATATGAATAAGGAATGAAAAAGAAGAAATCACAGACCAGGAAAGAGAGGAGGAGGAGGAAGAGGTGGGGGGGGGGAGAAGAACAGAGGAAAAATACAAGTTGGAAATCCCTGATGGAGAAGTCAGGGCAAACTTTTGACTCTGAAGTGAATCACCCTCCTCTCTCCCGGCCTGTGTCAGCTCCTTGGCATCCGGGCAGGGCCTCATGACTCTTGTCTGTGGGTGTGGGCGTGTCCTTCCTCTGGCTGCCTCCCTTGCACCTGTCAACAGCAACTGTCTGGACAGTGAGGGGAAGACCATGGTGCCCCAGGCAAGGAGCAGCCTGGGTCCCGATGCTGGGTCCCCACGCAGAGACTCTCTGCTGACTGGCCCCAGCTGATCAGAATGACAGTCCACTCTGACTTGAACCACCAGGGAGCTAGCTTTGGGCTCATCATCTTCCAGGTTCTAGGTCTTTCCCTCCTGCTCCTCAGCACTCTCGGCACTCCTGGGCTTTGCTCCCCCATCTCAGCCTGCCCTGTTGAGCACCTTTCAGACATGACTCTCCAGGCTCATCTCCAGGCTGCCTCCAGGAGCATGTGCTGAGGTGAGGCCCTCGCTGCCTCTGCAACTCCTGGTGACATCACCACTGATGGCCCTGTCCCCTCTCAGGGCACCAGTGGTATTTCTCTGTGGGGTCCTAACCGTCCTGTGAACTCACTGAGTTCTTAGCGACACTATCAAGATGTTCACACTCCCTGTTTTGCAGGCAGCACGGTCTGCAGGGACTAGGGATTTGTAAACATTTGGCAGTAGGAGAGAAAGGAAGGACTGGTTAATGAAATCACCTGCAATGAATGAGACCCTGGGCCAGGTTTTTGAAGTGTCCCTATCACCTGGGTCTCTGTACCTCATTTCTGACACTGGCCACCTCAGAGTCACATCTAAACTCGTTCGTTTGTCCATAAGTATACGCACCTCCCCACCGCCTTAACTAGCTCCTCAGCCCTCCACCCCCAGGCAGGCCTCAGATGAAGGTCAGCCTCCTCCCACAGACTCTGGGATGACTGGCTAGGGTTATGTTAGCTTGACACAGTTAGAGTCCTTCAGGAAGAGGGAACCTCAGCTGAGAAAATGCCAGATTGGCTGAGGACATTTTCTTGGTTGGTGATTGACGTGGGAAGGCCCGAGTCCCTGTGGGTGGTACCATGGGCACGCTGTGAGAAAGTGGGGCTGGAGAAGCCAGGAGGAACAAACCGGTAAACAGCGCTCCAGGGCTTCTGTTTGCGTTCCTACCCCCAGGTTCCTGCTCTGCCTGCCTACAGTGACAGACTGCAACCTGGACGGGTAAACCAAATAAACCCTGGCTTTCCTGGTGCTTCATCGCAGCGACAGAACCCCCAAATAAGGCAGATCCTTTCAATAAACCTCCTCTGCACCTTGCAAATTAAGCCTCAGCATCACTGGGTGCTATCTCGTGTGGCTTAGGACGCCCGTCGCAATGGTCCTTAAAGTGCTTTGGTCCCTGGGTCAGTTCTGAGTAAATTCAGACACATCTAATTTTTTCTCCTTCTTTTTTTTCTCTCTTCCTTCCCTGGCTGGGCCAGGCAGGCTCGGTCCACTGAGTTTTGAAATCTGCAGAGCCAGGCTGAGTTTCCAGACCACAGCCATCACTCTGGATCCAGGAGCACTGCCTAAAACTAAACCCAGCTTTGCTCCTTTCTTGTCATAAACTGCTTTCACCGCGGCTGACTTTGAGAAGAACTAGGTCTGGGCCTTCAACAGCCGCAGGGGAGGAGGAAGAGCACGCTGTGAAACCCTTGGTAGGAGGAGGGGTTGTGTGGTGGTGGCCCAGGCCAGTCCCTCAGCTGCGAGAGGCTGAAGGTGACAGCTGCTTGGGGAACCGTGGACTTGGCTGCTGGGGAACAGAGAAAGCAACCTTCAGGGATCTGATTTGTCTTTGGCAAATACTTTGTTTCAGGATGGCTTCCATTTTCTTGCCAAGGGCATAGAGTTTGCAAATTAATGACATTGTTACCTTGGCCAAAGCATAATTTGGAAAGCTGATCTGCTTTGAAATCCCCATCCTTTCTTTTCCTTTCCTTTTTGAGGCAGACTCACTGGGTAGCCTTGGCTGGCCTGGAACTCACGCTGTAGACCAGGCTGGTTTTGACTTCACAGAGATCCTCTGCCTTCAGAGCGCTGGGATTGAAGGTGTGCACCACTGTGCTGCACAGCTAAACAAGAGTTTTCTCGTCCATGCTACTCTTCCTCGGAGTGGATTCTAGAAAGATCACATTTATCATTAGAGTCTGATGGTGCCTTAATTCTGCCCTCGAGGGTTTTGAAATTCAATGTCCCTTCCTTTCGGAGCCTGCTTGCAGACACATGCAATTTTTTTTTTTTCTGAATCAGGTCTCATATAGTCGAAACTGGCCTGAAGCTCACTCTGTAGCCAAAGATGACCTTGAATGCCTGATCCTCCTGCCTCCTCTCCCCAGGGATTACAAGCACGTATCACTTGCCAGGCAATGCAGTCTTGAGGATGGAACTCAGGGTCTTTCAGAATCTAAGCAAGCAGGCTACCACCTTCAGCGCTCCTCCCCCCACCCAATATGAATATTTTATTAGTCCCATTGCTACCACATTTCCCGAGGGACCCGGGGAGACTGGTAAACTGCTCCTGCCGCACACTCCAGTTTCTCATAAATTGGAAGTACCGGACAGCGCGCTGACCAGAATGAACAAACAGAAAGGGTATTAGGCACACCAATAATCACTGGTGACCTCAGCAATTTTATTAACAAATTTATTTCCTTAATTGGGGAGCATAGCATTACGGCAGGCTCCAGGGCATTGTAATAAGTTTCAATGCTGCAGAAGAAGGACATTGTCGTTAGACCTGTTTGCTCTGGTTTCCTCGCTTGTGCTGCTCTTGTAAACATCACCCTGGGTTCCCCCTACCCACACCCAAAATAGACAATGGGGGACGCAGGCTATTGGCTCCACTGTTGGCCTCCACTGGAAGCTGCCTCTCCAGGTCAAAATAGACAATGGGGGACGCAGGCTATTGGCTCCTCTGCTGGCCTCCACTGGAAGCTGCCTCTCCAGGTCAAAATAGACAATGGGGGACGCAGGCTATTGGCTCCTCTGTGGCCTCCACTGGAAGCTGCCTCTCCAGGTCAAAATAGACAATGGGGGACGCAGGCTATTGGCTCCTCTGTGGCCTCCACCGGAAGCTGCCTCTCCAGGCCAGGCTCATCCTGTGGTCACCGTGCGGCAGACTTGCTAATTCCATGGGCCCCCCGCCCAGAAGTCTGTGGGGACACCTCCCCTCACATGCGGGGGGGGGGATTAGGGTCTGCCTGGGCCTATCCTTGTTCACTCATTCATTCATTATCATTGTCATTCTTGTTTTGTGACTCTGGGCCCCACGGAGCCCAGGAGCTCCTGCAAGCTAAGCCTAAGCCTCCTACTGAGCTACCCTGCCACACCCCAGCCAGTGCTCTTGTCCAGTTAGAACCTGAGTACAAGGCAGGCAGGATGGACAAACGGGTTCACTTACTCCTGTCCCACCTATATCTCTTCCTAGGAGGTGGGAGGCATCAGCTGTGCTTGCTGTGGCATGGCCGAGCCCCACAAGCAGAATATTCCTCCAGACTTCTTCCAGGAGATTGTTTTTCTCTCCCTCGTGGCTGTTGGGGACTGCAGCATGACAACGGAAAAGTGTTCTGGAATGCAGGCATCCTGCATCGCTGCAGTGCTGGCCTCTGACCCAGGCTACCCCCTCCTGTGCACAGATAATGGTGGTACTTCTCCTGTCTGCCCCAAGAGGAGCTGCACTGCAGAAGATGCCCGGTAAGGGGTGGATGCCTGCGGAGCTGATTCCTGTGGCAACCGTCAACGCTGTTTGCCATGCACAGAGACGGCTGGCTGTTGAAGGTAGATACGGTCATTACAAAGACACCTACGGGGGATGGAGCTAGGCTACTCTAGCTTGGGTCCCTTTGCAAAATCTGTAGCCCAGAAGATTCCAGAAAGTTCCAAGAACCCTCATTCTCCCTCTCGGAGATCCTGCAGAATCCCGATGAGGTTTTCCAGGCCAAAAATATAGCCAGGATCTGGTCCCTCGTGGGTGGTGTGCTCATTCCAGGAACCCTTGTACGTCGCGTGAGCGAAGTCAATCATTCTGACATCGACTTTGGCAAGGGCACTGGACGGGCTGCCTTGCGTGGTCTCCTGCCCATCGTAGATTATGAGGAGGGAGCTGGAGTAGAAGCGGTAGGAACTCTGGCTCCGGATGACCGTGAGCAGTGCCTGCAGCCTGCGAAGGATGGGCTCCAGGAGCTCGGTGCGTAGGCGGGTTCCATCATGGAGGAACTGGGAAAGGGCTTGCCTGAACCCCTCCTCCGAGAGTTTCCTTCCGTAGTACTTGTCTTTGCAGAGAAAACTCTTCTTATCAGTTTGATAAACCTTACATTGGAAAAGAGAGAGAGAGAGAGAGAGAGAGAGAGAGAGAGAGACTATGAAGGATTGTAAACATTAATTTAAAAAAAAGCATGCCTTGGGGGCTGGGAATGTGGCTCAGTTGGTAGAGAGCTTGCCTAGCAGTATTGAATCCCCAGTACTGTATAAACCAGGCATGGTGGTGCAAGTCTATAAAACCACAATATAAAAGATGGAGGCAGGAGAATCAGGAGTTCAAGGTCACCCTCAGCCACTTAGTGAGTTCAAGGCCAACCTGTGCTATGTGAGACCTTATCTCAAAACAAATCAAAATTGCCGTGGTCCAGTGGTGATATCACCACACGTTCCCGTAGTATGTGAAGTGATTTCCGGGAGATTTGGGGAAGAGTGGTTGAGATGCATAAGGGATGGTCTCCCAGCATGCTCCAGTGCGGCATTTTAAAGTATTTTCTTTGCAGGTCTGGTCTCTCAACCCAAGGCCCAAAGATCCTTCACCCACAGAGGTGACCCTCAGCGCACCGCTCCGAGGTTTGGATCGCCTCTCCTGTGAATTTCCGATGTCAACTTCCAAGTCATGATTTAAATCTTGGCTTCCGGCCGTCTTCAGTTCAGATATTAGCAAACCCAAGCTGGAAAGCTTCAGTAGGAATCTGAAATCGGGCCAATGGACTTGGAGAGCCAGTTCGATTAAGTTCTCTCTAACAAAGTTTGGGTCCTTTCTCACAGATTTTAAGCATTCAGGGATGGCTCTTCCAAACCATCCAGGTGAATTGCTCAGAAGTAAAGAAATGGGCTAGATCAGGTGTGGGTGGGGCCTGCAGGCGGCCAGTACAGCTGCTGGGAGCCTGGGAAGTGGAAAGAGGTCCACAGCCCGCCTCTGAAGAGAACAGTTCTTCCCCACAGTCTCAGTTTCCTGCCCTTGCCACGTCTTGGCCATCAGAAGGGAACAGATTGAAAAGAGAAGCTGATGGGGTCACCATGGGGCTCACCGTGGTGGATCATCAGAAGGGAACAGATTGAAAAGAGAAGCTGATGGGGTCACCATGGGGTCACCATGGTGGCCACACCCAGTCCATCAGACAGCTCAGGGGGCAACAGAAACTGAGACAAAGGCTAAACAGCCAGCGGCCGCCTGTGCCTGGCTAACTGTCTGAGGCCTGTCTTGTCTTCATGTTACATAATGTGGTTTTTTGTTTGTTTTTAATCAGGAGGCTATAATAGGCTTTTGGGGAACCGGAGATTGGCTGCTAAATCAGCCTTAGTAAACACGTGGCAGGCGTCACTCTCTAGATAAATCAGGTCACTTGCAGAAGGTTGGAGGTCTGCAGAGAGACTCCATTTACTTCACAAATCATCCTCCTCTGTCCTCTGAGGACCGCATTCCCAGCCTTCCCAGGGACATCTGTGCAATGAATTTATGGACTCAACTTCCAGCTTCAAGGGGTGGCAGCTTCAATTAAGGAAAGCGATAACATTTGCCGTCAAAGCAGAGCCTGGTTTTATATTGGATTGACACGCGGTCTGGGGTGGATTCCTGCCTCTCTCCCTGCAATCCTGCTGCAGCCTCTTCAATACAGAGGTGTGGGACCCAGGCAGTAAGGGGACAAGCCACCCCTGGGTTCAGTGGCTTCTGACATTCCCACTTGGTTAACCTAACCTCACAGCAGAAAGAAGCGGGAGGGCTTGAATGTAGACGAGAGACTAGCTAATGAGAATTCAAAAGAGCGAGTTGCTACACCCAACCAGAAGGGGACAGGACTTGGCTCTATTGCACATGTGGGATCAGTAAGCCACCAGATGTGTCTTCTCAGCTCTTCTCCAACCCCTGCCCCCACGTTGTCATTGAAAGCCCCTCCCAATAAGGGTAGGCGCCACAGGACCATCGCACAAAGTTTTAGCTGCCCCAAATGGTGAGACTTGAGTTTTGGATAATCTTCCATGGTGCTCTTTTAAAAACCAGCAAATGGGCTGGGAATGCAAGGCAGTGGTAGAGTGCTTGCCTCCCCTGCCAAGGCTCTGGGTTCCATCCCAGCACTATAAAACAAAACAAAAATAACTTAACGCCTGTGTAATCTCAACACTCCAGAGGAGGCAGGAGGATCAGGGGTTTAAGGTCAGCCTTGGCTACTTAAGGAGTGTGAAGCAACCTGGGCTGAGATCCTATTTTAAAACAAAACACCACCCATACCCAGCATTTTAGCCTGAAAGGCTTTCTTGCTTGGAAAGTACCCTAGAGCCTGGGCTCTGCAGGGAAGCAGGGGTGTTGGTAGCAGGCATCCAGGCCTACCAGGATACCAGCCTCCGACCCCAGCCAGCCAGCCCTCCGCACAGACCTACCTGCATGCCACAGATGCGCACGCCCAGGCAGGCTGAAGTACTCTGCGCACACTTCTTCATGTGACGGGCCTTCTTCTCCTCTGACGCATCGTCCCCATGCTGCCGGGTCCCCATCTTTAGATCCAGGATGCACGGCTGCTTGTATTGTGATACCACGTTTTCCAGGAGCAAGAACCCTGGATGCACTAAGTCAAGGAGCGCCCCTCATCAGTCAGAGCACCTGAGGGTCCCGCTCGCCCCGCCCTCCTGTTTGCAGCTTTCCCCAAGAGCTTGGCTATTAAGAATGCGAGATATTCACTGGCAGTTTGCTCAAATAAGTCCATTTATTTAGGAGGAGTTTATGAGAACCTTTTCTCATTTTGCTCTGGGGTTGAAATTTAAATGCAGGCATGCAATTCCTAGCAGGCCATGCCCAATTTACATTTTAGGACAGAAAATCACAGGGCTGAGTGAGACCTCTGGTCCGCTGAACGGGCCAGCACCTTCTGGGACAAGGGGGTTGATGTTCGCCTCGGAGATAAGTTGCAGGAATATTAATTTCAGCGGAGTCATTATCCTTCAAAAGCTTCTTAGGGATTAGGGCGGCAGATGTGTTATAGTAAATACTGCAAGAGCAGCCACTGTTTGCAGCAAGCACTGGAGTGTGTGTGCATGTGGGGGGGGGGCGGCTAAACTGTGTGTGTGTGGCTAAGCTGCGCGTGTGCATGCGCGTGTATGTGTGTATGTGCGTGTGCATGGTGGGGGAGGAAAGGTCTGCCTTCCCTCAGGCCCCTCCATGGCTCTTGGGCTGCAGGTAGAAACGGAAGCGACAGAATAGATGTTGGAGTGGGGTCAGGACACAGAGACATCTTCCTGTCTCTACTGAGCTAGTATCACCCTCTCTGCCTCCCCAGTAACCCTGCCCCATCTCTCCTGTTGTAGTGCCAGAGACACGGATGCCAGGGCCCAGCTTAGCCACTAGTTGGATGTCCCCACTCTCTCTGAGTCTTCTTTTGAAGGGATCGGATTTCTTCTAGACCTTGGGCTTGTGGGTTCAAACCCTCAAATCACCACACATCTGTTCCTCCCTCTCCACCCCACTTCTCTCCTTGTCCCCGCGTATGTTTGTGTGTGTCTGCTGTCTGTCTGTCTGTTTCTGCCTCTCTGTCCTCCTCTGCTCATGCCTGTCCCCAGGTATTGTGTGCAGTTGCAAGGGTGGTAAGGATACGGTGTCGTTTGTCCTCTGGGTACTCAGAACACAGGCGGGTCAGGTGGGCTTGGTGACAGTGCAGTCCCCAAGGGTTAAAGCCCCTTCTTTCCACCTGGCTCCCATCCGCACTTTCCTCCTGTGGGGAGGCCTGCATGCTGAGGTGGCAGTCTGAGCTCAGAAGCACCTTGGCTGTGCTGTGGAGAGAAGACAGCCAGGGCAGCAGTAGCCAGGGGCAGGAAGGATGCCTGTGGCTACTGCGTGGCCTCTGGGGTGGCCTCTGGCAAAGACCACCCAGACTGCTGCATAGGACTCTTACCAAGCCACCAGAGACACTACAGGGTTCAGAGGACATCCCTGCCCAAACTGGGTGGGTACCTGACACCAGATCACAGCAGGCCCAGGCCCTCCTGGGGGCTTTTCTTACGTGTGCTGCCCTCAGAGAGCTAGAGACATTTAGGTCCTCTCAGGGGGACGAAGAATATGGATGGCGATGTCACCTGGAATCTCAAGGCTGGGGGGTCTGGATTCATGCCCTGGTGCGCGGTTACATCCTGGAGACCTCAGAGTGCCCTACATAGTCCATACGCACAGAGTGCGAGCCCCCTCTGCATTTCGGCCCCAGCTACTACGCTGAGCCCAGAGCTTGCTTAGATCTGCAGCTCCTTGGGGAAGAGGCCGTTGTCACTTTATCTGCTCCCTTTTGTTTCCCATGAATGTCTACAGCCCCCAGGGACCTGGGAAAGGTTAACTGACATTAGCAAAGGCACCCAAGATCGCTCTGGAGTCCCTAGGTCCCTGGGGGCCTCTTTTGTCCCCTGGGAATCACCCTTCTTGTCTCTTCCCCACAGTTGGCTAAAAAGCTGATTTTCAAGAGAAATTAGGCATACTTCCTCTCCACAAACTATTCCAAGGTTTCCGGCTGCATACTCTTCCCCAGAGACCTGCGCGGTCTCAGCAAAGCAGGTATTTAATTAAACGAGCTCTGGACACAGGCCCTGCCTGTGTGTCGGTCCATGAGCTAGAACATGTGTCCATCCAACCCCCAAGAAAAGATGGAAGAGACCCCCCCCATTCTTTGCAACACTGGCTGTTCTAGATCAAACCTTCATTTCAATTTCTCATTTTCTTGACACCAGCCCTCACATGGTTGGCTTGCCTGTGCCTGCTCAGTGGCTCTCACCTTTCCTTGAGTGAGTGTGCCAGCTGAGCCTGGGGACGGGGGCTGCCGGCTGTCTCCTGGAGTGTCTGCCAGATGGCCACGGCTCTGGAATCTGGGGAGACCTGCAGAGGCTCCAAGTTCTCCTTCAGTGGGTTGGCAACCAGGCCGAGATGGCCTCTGCTGTCTCTCCGGAGGTGCACTGTGATGGTACCTACAGGACACAGGGAGGAAAAAAGAGCACACAGGGTCATGTGCTGTAAGTCAATGCTGTTGAGATTGGTGGCCACATTCTTCTCTCCCTAGCTCCTCTCTCAAGAGTCAAGACCAGGGTGGTTCCGCCCCCCACCCCCTGGAGCTTGCAGAAAGTAGCCTGGGGTGACCTAGGATTGTCTTCTTTATCACCTCGGACTTTGCTACATTGTTGTAGAATTGGATTCCAGCGTGCACTCCTTTCCAGTCACCCCCGGACCAATCCATCCAATGCCAGCCTCAGAGCTGGTCCTCCGTGAAGATGCCTCCCTGCTTCCCCACCTCCCCACCTGCAGGGGGCGCCATCTTCTTTGCCCCCTCAGCCATCTCTTTCTTCTCATTTGTCATCATCTAGCCAGCTTCTTCCAGGAAGCCTTCCTGAGGCAGCTGCTGGACTCAGGACTCTCCCCCTCAGACAGTCTTTTCCTCTGCCTTTTCCCCTGGTGCACAGCTGTCGTCTTTGGCTGTATGTATCAGCGTATGGAGAATTGGGGTACGTGTGGTTTTTAGAGAAAACTCTGGAGTCACTGAGGTTTCCCTAACATGAGGTATCTATCTCTTGCCACCACAGTAGGCAATCGCAGTAGGAAAAGCACTGGCTGTGTTGGCAAGGACCTCCCCGACGCTTATTCACCATATGCTCTGTATTGTGCTCAGACACTGGTGGGACAGAAAGCTATCTGTGCTGGGCATTAGCACTGCACAGTTACAGACAGTAGAGTCCGTGTCATAGTGGAAGAGCCTGGCCTCCCTCTGTGGGGCTTGGCATCCAGCAGTACCTGGCCTTGTCCGGGTACCACATCCTAGACTTAGCATCCAGCAGTACCTGGCCTTGTCCGGGTACCACACCACAGACTTCGCATCCATCGTACCTGGCCTTGTCCGGGTACCACATCCTAGACTTAGCATCCAGCAGTACCTGGCCTTGTCCGGGTACCACACCACAGACTTCGCATCCATCGTACCTGGCCTTGTCCGACCACACCACAGACTTCGCATCCATCGTACCTGGCCTTGTCCGACCACACCACAGACTTAGCATCCAGCAGTACCTGGCCTTGTCCGACCACACCACAGACTTCGCATCCATCGTACCTGGCCTTGTCCGGGTACCACACCACAGACTTCGCCTCCTGTTTTTTGAGAACAGGGTACCAGGTGATCCTGTCCTCCGCTGTTTCTTTCCTTACCCACTTCCCAGCTTCTTCACCTTCTTGGGGCTGAGGAGCCGACTGTGGGCGGTGCCCTGATGGCTTCCTGTGCTCCCCTTCCAGTTACTCGGGCCAATGGTGGCAGGGGTGGGAGGGTAAGGGAAGGAAGGTACTTGTTCAGCCACCTGTACCCCCCTCCATGTATCTGTGGGTGGGTCAGGCACTGCTGTGTTCCAATAAGATCTCCTCTTCCTCCCTCCTGCCCTGCATGCCTGAAGGGGCTACATTTTCAGGGCACCCTCAAGCTTGCATGAATTTCTGCAACTAGTCCCTTATAAAAACTCTTTTGACCACGGTTTGTTTCCTACTGACCGAGATGGAGAGGAGGCGGGGTTGTGTGTTTCTATGTGTTCAATATTTATTTTCTCCCCAGGCCCCTTGGTCACCTCCAAATAGGAGTGGCTATTCTGCTGAGTAGGCAAGGTGGGGGGGGGCTTCTGATCTTCCTGCCTGCATCCATGCCCAGCCCTTGGGGGCTGTCGTGGATCCTTGGTCCCAGGGTCACTCTGCAGCTCAGCACACAACTCCAGAGTCCTCTACACTAGCCCCGTGGGCTCCCTGGGCCAGTCCCGTCATCTCAGATTCCTAGTGGCCTAATTCTGCAGCCTAGGAGGGACATTCAGTTCTCTTAGACTCCTGAAAAAAAACTGCTTCTCCTCCACCCCTCCTAGGCCCCTATGTCTTTTAGACAATCTCAGCAGCAGTAATAATGCTGTTGGTGTTTGCATTTATCTGAGAATGGTGTTCATCCTGAGTGCTGCCTGTCATACTCACCCATCCTGTGCCTGAGAGTGGCCAGCTGGGGACATTGCCTCGTCTCGCTTCTCACTTGTGACTTCTAAATGACAACACATCCATAAGGTTGTAGGTGCAGCAGGGCTCGGGGGACTGAGCCAAGGTCACAGGTTGTAGGTGCTGCAGCAGGGCTCAGGGGACTGAGCCAAGGCCACACGGCCAGCGTGGGATGAGTCACTGACCAGGTGGGCGCTGGAGAAGGGACATGTTAGAACGCATTGCCCAGGACTCCACGGAGTGACAGAGATAGCCAGGCTGTGTTTACCTACACATGCGTGAGGGACATTCCTGCTGTGTTCCCAGAAACACAGCTGGCCAGTCTCTTCTGTGGAGGCTTCAGGGGAGCCCCGTCATCACAGAGGGCATGAGCTTTGAATTCCCAGTCCTGGGTCCTTGGGCAGGGGGTTGCTGTGTTTGTTCCACGGAGGAGAATCTTCCAGATCTCAATGTGAAGCCTCTAAGACTGACTGAAAGCGCTAGCTGCCCTGTGCCTGTCCTGGGGGAGCTTGTGCCCTTCTAGCTGCGCAGTGGGTCCAGGGAGCCCCACCAGCCAAAAGCAATGTCCTCTGGGGTCTCTTAAAGTTCATGCTCCCATCTGGGAGCCCCTGGCCTTTTCTACTTGAGGGCCTATGGTGACACGCCTGCCAGAAAACACAGTTCTCCGTGGCTTGTGCCCAAGAGGCCTCCCTGGAGAGACGAGAAATGTGACCTTCCCCTGACTGCTCCAGGCTTCATTCCTGTCTGATCTCATCGGTTCTGAGTGCCTGCATAAATGCCAGCGAGTGGAGGTGCAAAGAACCCCCAACTAATAAAACCCAAAAGTCATTTCCATTTCTCATATTGTCAGGGCCTCACAACGGGCACAGCGTTCCTGCCTCTCAGTCTTAGCTTCTGATGAACTCACGGTTTGCTGTCTCCTAGCCCCCCCCCCCTCCCGCTTTCCTCTTTCACCCAGCACAGCACTTCCCTGGAGCTGACCCCCGAGATCTCCCTTGTGAACTGTGCTGGGTTGCCTGCCCTTGACCCAGGGGAACCCAGCATCCCTGGGGCTTGGGTTGTGTGCTCTACAGTCAGGGCTTAGACTCTGGAGGCCTGAGATCTGCTTCTGAGCCTCAGGGGCCTGCCCCAGCTCTTCCCATGCACCTCAGCCTGAGGGTCTGCCAGCTGGGAGGACAGACATGCTTACTACCATGATTGGCATGCCCAGAGTATCTCAGCGATTTTGGTTTGACCGAGCAGCTTCCTAAGCCTTGGCAGATAGTGTATCGTGTGTTTATTTTTAAGCTTATGAGAACATTCACCGCCACCATCTGTAATATGAATCTGGCCAAGCCCTCCGCCGACTGAGCCCAAGTGCCTGTCCTCATTCACACAAATTCCACAAAGCTGACTGAGAGGCAAGGGGCACGGCCCCAAGATGGCAATGCTGCGAACCTAGCTAAGGTCTAGAGTGAGCCACTGACACATGACACTTTTTAGAATGCCACCCTAGTCAAAATTCTCCCTGATGCCATGTTGGGGGAAGGCATAGGATGGGCTCCATGGCATGTTGCAGCCACTTCAGAAATGGCCCCTCTTCTCTGAGGAAGCTATTCCCAGGTGGGAGCAGAAGGTTATCTGTCCTACTGATATGATGTTCTGAGAGAGACTGCCTCCTCCCTCCTGGGGATAGGTGGCCCCTGAAATTGACACTCCAGGTAGCTGAGTGGAGAGTGATGGAGCCAAGAACCCACCCTCTAGATCTAGACATCAGGGCTTCAAATCCCGGCCCAGCTTCTCACAGCTGTGGGCGAGCCATCTCTCCCAATCCGTGTCTGCTTCTGAGAGTTGTGAGGTTTGTGTAAGCCCGGGTGTGGAAACCAGGGTAAGCACGATGGACCGACTGCCACCACTGCTCCTATTGGTTGAAACCAGCCACCTCCATTCCTGGTCCCAGCTCTACTGCAGGTACCCAAGAGTGAACCGAGTACCCTCCTGGGTTCCTCACATTGCCAGAGAGCGAGTCAGTATTTCTTCTTCATCAAAGTCTGGCATTGGGGTGCCACTCCAGCCCTCTCTTAGGCTGGCTGGTAGTCATCCATTATCCCAGGGAGTCAGGAGGTCCTCTGCTCTGGCTCACCCCCACTGCGTTTAGAAGCACCCCAAAGGCAAGCTGACCTAGATCCTGCGGTGTGGATCGTCATTTAGCTGCAACCTTTGGCTCGAGGTGCGGGCAGCCCTTAGTGCAGGGTAGTCTGACCTACAAGTTTCCAACTTCACAGTGGCGCAAGTGAAATGTATCCGGGAGAAAACAGCCTTTGATTGTTCGGTTTTGATCTTTTCCTGGACTAGTGCTACACGACACAGGCCCCTCAGGACGCTGGGCAGAGACTGTCACTCCCAGTTGGTTCCAGGGCGCACCACAAGCTAAGCTAGGGTGTGAGGTAGATTCTGTCTATTAAATGCATTTTTCATTTACGATCTTTTTAACTTACAATAATTATTTGGGGTTGTAACCTTTTTCTAACCAGGGGGCATCTTGTAACTAGAGTTAGAGCTCTAAATAGAAGAGCCCCAAGGAGGTGTCCCCAGGAAGCAGAGGTCTGGAATGGGTGTCTAGTACCTGAGAGCACCCTGTCATTCCCACCAGAGTATAGGCCTGTCCTGTGGAGACAGGACAGAGTCGTGGTGAGGTAGGGGCTCCTGAAGACCTGAACAGACTCCCCTTTTCCTGTGGCAGCCCCCACAGTCTTTCTCAGCTCCAGAGCTGTGCCGAGCAAGTGTGAAATGCTGCTGGCGGGAGTCCACCTCACACCAGGACCTGCTACCCTTTGCTATGTTGAGTTCAGTTACAGAAGGGCAGACATTAATTCCAGTGGATTCTCTGACAAAATAAGCAGTGAGCCGAAGCCAGCTAGGCAGTGCTGGCCTGTGGCCTTGGGAGACTGTGGAAAAGGCCAGGGCAGGCAAGAGTGGGGGCCCCAGAGGCAGCCCAGTGTCCTCTTCTGTCTCCAGGATGAGAGCGTGAGCCATTTCATCACAGAGACCCAGTGTGAGACAAGGTTCAGAAGTCACATCCAGGCCAGTTGTCTGGTCGTGCCTAGCAGCCTTTCCCATTCAGGTCCATGATGGCTATGATGGCTAAGTCCTGACTCCCAGCTGGGTCCTGCTAAGCAGGTCTGGAATGGAACCCAGGAGCCCTGATGAAGCCCATGCTTGGGAAGACCAGTGCAGATGCATCTGGCCTTCCCAGGTGTTCCGAGCACGGGAATGCAGCGGGTTTCTTTCTTTTCTGAGCCTTGAACTTGCTGCAGCCGAGGGTAAGCTTGGACTTCTGGTTCTCCTGCCTCCACCTCCTGAGAAAGAGGCCACAGCTGTGCCACCATGCTCCAGTCGGTGCACTGCTGGGGATGGAGACCAGGTAGCGTGCGTATTAGGCAAGCACGTTTTGGAAGATAGAGGCATGTCACCGGTCACTGGTCCCCACAGCGGGTTTCTGATGGCCTTATTTGTCATAACTGTCACCCTTGCAGGATCTTTGGCAATGGGTAGCAGCTCTCAGTTGTGAAAAACTAAGATTCTTTAGAGGATCGTGTCCTGCTGTGTTTGTTTGGGGTCACCTGGCCGTCAACTTTGCAGGACCTCATTTACCAACCCCTGAGTGGGGGACCAAATTCCAACCTTTGGATCTGGGCAGGGGTATCAGACAAGAAAGCCAACAGGCACAGCCCTTCCCACAACTACCTTGTACTTGGCTCCAGGACATGCACCGCCATGCTGAAGTTCCCCAGCTGCACACGCTGGAAGGCAGCCTGGCCTTTGCCCTGCCTGTATGGACTGGGCATGCTGGACTCTAACCAAGTCATGTATCAGATTCTCCATGTCCTGTCTAGCCTGGGTGTCCAGAGGGAGGCCAAGGAGACCTTACTTGGCACAGTCACGCACAGCGTGCTCCCAAAGGGCAGAGTAGAAATGCCATCAGGACCCACTAGGACTGGGCCCCTTCACACCATTCCCAGTGCTTGGATGTGGAGTGACTCGACCTATCCCCAAAGTCATTAACACTCATGATCTTGGAGGAATTCTGAGACACGCTAGCACAGGGACCCTGGCTGCCGGAAAGAGGACTGTCCTCATTCAGCCCCTACACCCCGTGCCCGTTGACAGCAGCTATGAGTGCCGCCAAGCCTGGACCCCACCGCTCACCTTTGTACTGTGGGGTGAAACACCTCATGGCCAGGGGCAGGGACTCATAGAACTTCTGCTCTTGGGAGTTAAGGGGCTTGCAGACTGTGTGTGCGTCGTACTGCAGCATGCTCAGGTGGCCACCAACTTGGTGCAGGAAGGGCTCCAGCGGCACACCTACCCCGTTGCTCCCCGTGTCGGTGCTGTGCAGCACCACCATGGCACCACCAAGTCTGCCCACGGGAGGCAAGAGGCAGAAACTATTGCCCCCACCAGGTGGGCTGTCCGTGGTCCGCGGCTTTCTGTCTCGTGGCCTTTACTGCTGTCCCAGTACAGGTGATTCCTGACAGGCCACTTCTCTGGCAAAAAAAAAAAAAGAAAAGAAAACAGAAATTATATGGAGAATATATGAAGAAGGGGGTGACTGTCATCCATGTGTCCTAAAATAAGATGGCACATAGGTGTGTATTGCTCCTGAAATAATCTGTCACGAGAAACTGTCTGTGGTCTGATTCCACGAATCGAGACTGAGAGGGAGACTTTAACCACCTTGTGCCCTTTGAATTTAAATATTAAAACTACCAGACAATCCACACAAATACGAGTGGCCAGGCTCAGGGTCTAGTCCTGACTGGAAGCATCCATCTCTGCACGGGCAGCAACTGCCGGGTGCCCGCTCCGACACGATTGCTTTATTTCTTAGAGCGGCACTCTGCTCTAGCGATTTGTGTCCTCTTTTATGATTGGCACACACAGTTGACTGCTGTGTGACCTTGGGCAGGTTACCAAGCCCTCTGGGCCTCAGTTTCTCTGTGCAGCAGGACAGGAGGTAGTGTCAGGGACAGGACTAAGACAAGGACACAGGCAGGTCCCTGAGCCCAGCGCCACCACCTCCTTTGTGCTCCCTAAGTTGGACTTGCCTCACCTGGATCTCAGGAAAACCAGTTTCTAAAGTCATTCTGACTTTGTCTCGCAAGAGTGCCAAGGAGACGGTGAGGGGGGCTCTTCTGTGGAGTGTTTGTCCCCTCTGAGAGGACATTCCCACAGCAGGGCCCTCACCACAAGTTATTAATACCTTTCTCCCTCTGCTGGACTCCTGGCTACCATGCGACTGGGCAGTACTGGGCATCATTAACCCTCTAATTGACCTTCACTCCAGGCCCTTGGCATGGCTGGCTGGCTCCACACACACCATTGCCTAGCACTTTGTTGAGGACCTAAGCTTAGAGAGGCTTGCCAACTGCCTGGTCTGCCAGCAGGCCACAGGATGGGAAGTCCAAGTCTGTCCTGTCCCTGTCCCCGCACAGGCTCCCCTTACCTGCCCATGTCCTCCAGGACACAGTCTATTCCTGTTGGAGGGGGAAGGGATGCAGGCTCTGCCTGGCACCTGTACATATGCTTAGGATGTTGAGGTGGCAGGGGAGGGAAGGGCAAAGGTCTAAAGCGAGAGACTGGTCCAGGAACTCCAGAAGGCCCTTCCAGAATCTCTATCTTGAGGAGGGAGACCTCTGGTGTGTGTCAGGGGAGGCTTTCAGGACCCTAGACAACTTGGGGATTTATGTGGACAGATGAGGGAAGAACCCACAAACCACATGGGCTAAGGTGATACAGTTCCCATAACTTTCACGTCAGCCTGTGGTGATCCACCTGTCCCCAGGCAGTGGCACCCGTAGTAACTAGAGGCAAGCTGTAGAGTTCATTTATAGCCTCTCCTGGAAGGAGGCTGGGAGTCGTCTCCCTGGGGCCAGGCATGGCTCTCAGATGCCAGTTCAAGCCAACACACACTGCCTGGCTCCGTGCCCCTCCTCATACTGCCCCACACATAGCCCTTGCTGTGTGTCACCTAACAGTTGGGGTATTTTAATTGGATTGTTTAGACCTCACAACTACCCTACGAGGTAATTGGTGCTACCAGCCCACTTTCCAGCTGAGGAAACTGAGGCACAGAGAGGTCAAGGGGCTTTCCCGTGTATACCAGCTGGTGTGAGAAAAGCAGGGATTTGAACCAAGACCTGTTAGCCCAGCCTGTGCTCACCGGCTCCCAGCTTGCTGTGAGGCCAGAGCTGTTACCATCAGATGTCCTTTTCTGCCTTAAAAGTCAGGAAACTGAGGCCCAAAGAGGCTGGGACTTGGCCAGAGTCACCTGTAAGACATAGGTGTTTCTGGGACAAGCTTGACTGTCCCCCAAAGCTAGATGGTCCCCGCACCTCAGTGGGCAAATGTGCCTGTCCTGGTGGGGTGGTTGAACCACTCCCCCTCTGTAGGGGTGTGTATCTGTCAGTAGAGACTTCCCTGCCTCTGCCTGCTGCTCCTTTCCCGTCCTCCCAGAGCTGAGCCGCTCAGGCCTGGCTACACCTTCTCTGGGAGTAGAAAGGTCCCTGCACTCCGGGGCAGAGCCTTGGCCCTGCATCTGGGGTTTAGGGCAGTGACAGTCTCCTGGGTAGCCAGCCTGTCTGTGAGAGACTTGCTGTTGCAGGCCTTAGATCTTAGGTCAAGTAACTTCTCAAGGTTGCTCTGTTCCTGGGTCGTGCAGCCTGCAGTTCTGAGGCAGCTGGGGAGAATGGCAGAAGAGCCAGGGTCAGCTGCAGAGTGGGCTCTGCCCTTCAGAGGCGGAACCTTGTATTCCCAAGGAGTCTGAAGTTTTTCCTTTTTTCTCCCTTTGTATGTGGCCTGCAGCCCTGTGGGTCTACGGTGGAGGCGGCCTCATTCTCCCACGTCTCTCCTGAAGTCCCGGATGACTAGCTCTCACTGCCTGGGCCTTACATCCAGGCCCACAGGCCTCTTCTTCCTGTGATCGGTCATGACACCAGCAGCGCGCGCGCGCACACACACACTCCAGCTCCACCAGCGCGCGCACGCGCACGCACACACACACGCACACACACGCACGCACGCACACACACACACGCACACACACACACTCCAGCTCACTGAGGCTGAGGATGGGCTGGTAATAGACAGGACTTTGTTTTACTGCCCACTGCCATGGCCTTGTCACAAGGTTCAGAGGACAGAGTCTGCCTCTGTGGAGTCTCAACGTGGGCATCAGCACGAGAGACTCCCCAGATGACGGAGTTAGCTGGGATGCAAGGAAGGCAAGTGGGGTACTGCCTGAGGGGACACCCCCTTCTGACACACCTTCAGGAGACCCTTAGCTGTCTGGAAAGAGGCAATTTCTCTAGTCCACGCCTCTTCCTGAAGCCCCACGGTCCCCATTCCTCACTTTCTCCTTCTCCTGAGCTCTTGGGGAGGTCAGAAAGGCAAGGATACAAGGGCAGACATGAGTTGTGGAGACACCCCCAGCGAGAAGAGGTGCAGTTACGAGATGCCCCTTGCCCGAGAAGGTGGACAGGTGGCCCTGCCCCTCCTCCCTCTGGCCGGGTCACGTCCTGGAGGAAGCAGCCCTAGGCCCCACGCCAGCAGCCTCAGGGCTAACTTGGGCCTCTAGGGTGTGGCTGCCAGGCCGGTAGTGAGTAAGGCATGGCTGGCCACATCAGGACAAGCCCTACCCTGCAGTCCTATGAAGCTGGATGGCAGCCAGCCTGCCTCTGCTGGGTTGGGGACATTCCCTGTTCTGAGGGTGGTGACAACAGGGCTCCATCAGCAGTGAGGACCCCAGGACTCTCCAAGACCCTCCCCACCAGGCCACCCCAGCATGCATAGGTCTCGGGGAGCCTGGCATTTCCCAAGCATGCATAAACACTATAATTACCAGTGCACAAATTCATTTAAAGGCGTTTATCAGATTCCTGGAGGTTTTTGCCTTCATTTGTTTTCTCAATCAACAGATACTAGCAGTCTAATGAGTGTTACATGGTTACTGGTAGGGGAAAAATTATGATGAAAAATGAGTGCTTTTGGCTGGAGGTGGGGAGTATAGCTCAGGAATGACAGAGAACATAATATCCACAAGGACCTGGGTTCGAGTTCCAGCACCACAAATAGACATTGTTCTCTCACATGGAAACCTAAAACAAGAAGGTTGACCTGAAATTACAAGCATGATGGTGGGGACCAGGAAGGGTGGCATGGATTAGGGCCGCCACATGCACACTTTGAATAATACAACGAATCCTATTTATTTGTATAGTTAACACGAGTTACTAATGACCGGAGTCTTCGTGGAAGGCCTAAGGTGGTTTCCGCATTGGGCTGAGAGAGGCATAAGTTGGGGTGTCCAAGAAGTGACCAGGAGCAGAGGAGAGGTCTGGCTTAGCCTTGAGGAGCTTGATGAGGACCTGCTGAGGGAATGTGTGTAAAAGGCAGGAGAGGGCAGGAGTGGGCAGGAGTGGAGGGGAGGGATGCTAGGCCGGGCTTATGGCTGCCTGAGTGGTCAATGGAAGGGGCTGAAGAGGGGGAGCCCAGCCTTGTCTGTTGGGGGGTGATGGTCTATAACCCCAGCCCCAAGGAAGCAGAGGCAAGAGGGTCCCTGGGATGTTCTGGCCAGACAGACTAGTCAAACTGGAGAGATGCAGGCTTAGTGTAAGAGCCATCTCAAAAAATAAGGTGGCTGCCAGGCATGGTGGTCTTTAGTCCCAGCACTCAGGAGGTAGATCTCTGTGCATTCAGGGCTAGCCTGGTCTACAGAGTGAGTTCCAGGACCGCCAGTGCTATAGACAGAGCCTGTCTCAAAATGAAGAAATAGGAATAGAGATGGCTCAGTGGTTAAGAGCACTTGTTGCTCTTGTAGAGGACCCAGGTTCCCAGCACCTACATGGTGGCAACAGCCATCTATAACTCTAGTTCTGGGATCCAATGACCTAACTAAACTCTGCTGGTGCCAGGCACACACATGTAGCAGGCAAAACCTTCGTACTCACAATTTTTAAAAATGAAAAATAAAGTAGAGAGGTGATGAAGATACCTGACATTGCCCCCTGGCCTCCATGTGTGCACATGCACACATACACACACGCACGCACACCCCCCACACCCATACATACATAAGTGCACACATCACACACATACACATGTGTGCACATGCACACATACACACATGCATGCACACCCCCCACACCCATACATACACAAGTGCACACGTCACACACATACACATGTGTGCACATGCACACATACACACACGCACATCACATACATACACATGTGTGCACATGTGCTTGCACACACATACACACAAGCTTGCTGGGCTTTAGTTCAACCTGGGAAGGGGACACTCAGATTATGGAGGTACTGAGGCCTGCATAGAGACCACATCCTAAAAAAAAATCTCAGGTATGGGGGAAGGGCCTTCTGTGAAGGACATTATTAAGAAAGAGGCTGCAGTTGGGCCCAGCAGGCCACAGATTCAAAAGCCAAGTGGTTTATGGTCTGCTCTCTGTCTCCAAAGCTCTAACATACATTTCACAGGCCTCTCCGAGCAGGCATTTCGGGACAAGTACCATTCAATGCCCTTGTGATGCCTGAGGGGACATCTTTCTAATCTATTAGAGACGAGAGGACCTGAAACCCATTTAAACCGCGTAGGTGGTAGTGGGCAGGAGAGTTTCAGAGCCCCACGTGGCTGAGGCCGTGCACTATCTGGGCCCATCCAGGCCAGGAAGGCCAAGGCTTATGTTCCCAGATGGGGAGTTAATGGCGTTTGCAAGTCCATTCTAAAACAACTCAGGGGCCCTAGGCTGTGCATCATCCCCTTCCTGGCTCCTTGACTGGGTGGGATCAATTCAGAGAGCGCTCTGGGGAGCTGCACGCGTCAGCTTCCAGGCCATGACTGAAACATGTCTGCAGAGAACCACTATTTCCCAGGAAGGCAGGGTTTCCGGGCTCTCGGGGCCACGTGCCCCATCCTTCAGCCCCGGAAACTTATTTCCACACCAATTTCATTCTTTGAGAGGGGATTTCCCCCTCTTTTCCTCTTAACGTTTAAAATCTCCCAACATTCCTTCAGCTTGAGGACCAAATACAATTTTAATACCCTGATTATTAGTTCGGAAGCCCTTCAGCCGCTGACAAATGTTCTCAGCAGCTCCTGCAATGTTCTGAGCTGGCTGCTGAGACAGGAGAAACATGGGGAAGGCTGACGACAGGAGACAGGCGCCCTCAGAGGGCTGCTCTGCAGAGGCAAGGCTGGGGCACTCTCTCCCTCACCGGTCCCCTCCCAGCAGGCTTTGCTGCCCCTAGCATTAAGCTGGACCCTGGACACTGTTAGCTACAACCTATGGGCATGTCTCCAGCCCCCAGCCCTTCCCCAAACCTGGCGCCTTTCTCTACATAACAGGATTGGTTCTGGGCTGGGGCAAGAGGTCTGTGTGCTGGAGATATGGGTTTGCCTGCAGCTAGCATGACATTGTGTGGTGGAGACAGTAACAGATTCTGTTCTGCTGTCTTTGAGGCAGGGTCTCTGGTCCAGGCTGGCTTTGAATTCATGATCTTCCTGCTTTCATTTCCTGTTCATGCTTTTGAGACAAGTATCATTCAATGCCTGTTGGATGCTGGAGGCAGCATCTTCTCAATCCATTAGAGACGAGAGGACCCGAAACCCATTTAAAACCCGTTAGGTGGTAATGGGCAGTGGAGTTTCAGAGTGATGGGATTGCAGGGGTGTGCTGCCATGCCCGATTTATGCCATGCTGGGGACTGGACCCTGGGCTTTGTGAGTACCAGACGAGCACGCTATCAGTTGGGCCACATTTCCCAGTCTCCAGCAACAGCTGTAAAGGTCAGAGCACAAGAGTCAGGCAGAGCATGCGTGTGCTGCGTGTGTGGTGTAGTTGTGTTCCTTCCTACCAGAGTCCTGCTCTGGCCATCTCCGGAGGGACTCTTAGGGAGACCTGTGAGCACACCTCGCAAGTCCCCAGCAGAGGGCAGCAGCATCTATGCCGATGCCAGGAATGCCCAGAGAGGGATTAATGCTGTCTGAAAACTAAAGCCAGCACCCTCTCTACATCCAGCAACCAGCAGGCATAATCTTGGGACATCCTGAATTTGTCTGGACCTGTCCCCAAGTGCATCGCCTACAGCTGAAGTTCTCCTGCCCCACTGGGAATGTCTTTAAAAAGCTCTGAGGTCATCTAGACTGGGTTCCGCCTCCACTGCTCCTTCTCCAGGGCCAGGGACCAACGGAGGCTGAGAAATGGCTATGCACAAGCAGGCAGACGCAACACCTAATGCCGTCCCAATCCTCACGCCCCTCCCCCACCAGCCTGCAGGTTCCCTTCCTTAACAACCAATGTTCATAAAGTTTATAGCTGTTCCCAGCGGCAGCTAGTGAACAAGACAGCAGCCATAAGGGTTTTTCTGCCTGGGAAGGATTTATTTAAGTGCCCTGCTCAGAGCAGGAGGGGCTACTGCTGGCCACAGAATGCAGCCAAGAAGAGGACGGAGGATACCAGGGGCAGAGAAGGGTTTTTCTCAGGTTCCTGATAGAGTATGGTGGGGTCTGGGTGCAAGGAACCCCCATAGGAGGGACTCCTACCTCAGACCCCCCATTTGTACCAAGAATGGTCTGCCCCAGCCATGTCTTTTCTGTCCCATGGCCAAGAGTACCTTCAGGTGTGTGTGTGTCTGTCTGTCTGTCTGTCTGTCTGTCTGTGTGTGTGTGAATTAGAGGGTGCCGAGCCTCTGCAGACTAAGAGGGATCTTACAGGCGCGATCAGCGCTTGGTCTAACAAAGCTTTAGTCAGGTAAATAGCCTGCTCCAAGTGCAGTGTGCCTTATGTTGGTGGGACCATGATACTGGGGTTCAGTCAGGGCCTAGTGAGGTGTGCTAGGTAGGGAAAGGCCTGTGCTGCCCACAAGTGACTTCAGATTCCTTTAGTGTTAACTGCTGTTTGTGAGGTAAGTGTGGCAAGACTCCGAACAAGTGTGCCGAGCCAGGCGCGGGTTGTGCGAGAGCGGCTGGCAGATTCCTCTGTGTTTTCCCATAGGATCTTTCGAGAGGAAAAATTACAAAACTGGTAGCTTTAAAAAGCATAGCTAAGCTAGGCATGGTAATGCGTGCACACACCTGTGGTCCCCAAGCTTGGGAAGCGGAGGGGCATCTGGACTCCAAGGCTAGACTTGTTTACATGCTAAGTTCAAGGCCAGCCTAGGTGACAGGAGACCCTACTTCAAAGGGGTGGGACTGGATACCCCTCCCATAACTCCATGTATGATCCCGAGATCATAGGGCTGGCTCAGGTTCAGGTCTTGGGATCCCTAAAGAGCCTGCAGGAACTATGGAGATGGGGTCCCCAAGATCCCCCCTTGTCTAAGGTAGCAGCCATCGCCAGCCTTGGTAGTAGTGTGGCTCCTTCTCCCACGAACGTCTCTCTCAGTGGTGCCACCACTACCTACCCTTCTGCTGGGTGTCCCTGCCCCCAGGCCCCGAGACACCACTCACAGGCACTGATGTCACCCAACCCCATGGCCCAACCCAGGAAAAAAGGTGGGCCAGATGAGACAGGACATGCTGATCCCTGTTTCAAAAGAGGGACTTTCCTGGATGTGCGCCTCTGGGGAGGTTTAACCTAGTGTGGAGGAAAGTAGCTGTAGCTGCCTCCAGCCCTTCACCTGTAGCCCACGGCCACCACTGCAGACCTGACTTGCCCATTTGTGGGCCAGGGGGAGCAAAGTAGTGCCCCCCAAAACAGGGAGAGAGGATCATGCTAGGGAGACGGGAAGATCGTCTCCTGTCCAATCGTTGCTTGCCCAGCCCCTACCCCCCCCACATGCACACACACACACGCAAGCACATTTCCAAGCCACCAGCACTTCCAACAGGCCTATATCCCCTGGTGATCCCAGCCAGCCTGTAGGGAGGCTACCCTATAACAGGAACAGGCCTGTGGCCTTGACACCTTCTGCCCACCATCAAGGGCTCAGCAAGCTGGTTCTTCCCCATTGTTCATCAAGGCAGCACTCACCGGAGCCTCCTTCTGGGGGCTGTCAGGGCTACTCAGTAGGGACACTTGCTTCTCAGTGCCCTCCTCTGTCTACAAGCGTGGGACAAAGGCCTGGCCCAGCTCAGTGCTCTGCACTCGAGCCCGGGTGGAGCTTTTCTGCCCTAGAGAAATAGGCTGCCAGTGGCCTGGGTAGCGGAGGCCACCTGATCCCCTGGGGCTGGTATGCCCAGCTGTCAGCTGGGTGTCCACAGCTCTGGAGCAGGGCCAGGGGTCTGGGAGGGAGGAAAAAAGGCTGGTGTGGGGGAGGCAGACTAGGAAGAGGGGGAAAGAAGAGGAGGGAGGGGGGAAGAGGAAGTAGGGAGAGAATTTAGCTCAGCTACCTTGAAGAGTGACTGACTGGCTCTAAGCACCAGGCACTAATCACTACAGGGCCCTTCATTACTTATTAAAAACATTTGAATATAAATGCTTATATATGTGTGTGTGTGTGTGTGTGTGTGTGTGTGTGCGCGCGCATGTGTGAGGACACACACATGCCGTGACACGCCTCTGGAGGTTAGGGTACAGCTTGGGTTTCAGGGCTGGAACTCCGGTGTCAGGCATGGCAGCAGGTGCCTTCCCCACGGAGCCATCTCACTTGCCCTTGCTCGATGCTGAGGGAGAACCCAGGGTCCCATACACAGTTCGCTTGTAGCCCTACTATGTGCTTGCAGCCCTGGTGAGTGCTTGCAGCCCTGCTGGTGCTTGCAGCCCTGCTGAGCCCGTCCCCAACTTTCTTTGCTTCATTTTCTATACCTGTTCAGAATGACGGACAAGGTTGGGCTAGGTCACATCCTCTCTTCTGCCTGGCTCCCCTGCTCCCACCCACTCCCCAGTGGCCTCTAGCTGTGGCTGCTCAGCGAGCTCAGTCCCAGAGTAAAGCCATCCATCCCTCAGCTAATCAGCAAGTAATTGCCTATCAGCACTATTGGACGCTCCATGGTACCAGGTTCTCTGCTGGGCAGCTCAGGCCCTGGCAGACAAGCCTGGCAGAACAGAGGCTGGGGATACAAAGGGACAGCAATTCCAGAAAGGGACACTTGGGTGGAGAGAGAGGGCAGCTCACCCAACCCAAAGGAGACCAAGAACAGACCTAGGAAATGACCATCTGACTGAAGGAGAAAAGGCGAGGGGAGAGGACGGGAGAGGGTGGCTGCAGCTTAGGGAGGAGTGGGGGCCTAGCCAGGGCACGGTGGGCAGCAGGGGAAGCCAAGGTGACCAGAGTGATGGCAGCTGGACAGGAGCAGACCTCAGGCCCAAGCGGAGGAACCAAGGAGCTAGAACACATTACCCCGGAAGTCAGGAGCAGGCTTGCAGTGAAGGCTGGCTCTGCTGTGAAGGCTCACAGTGGGAGAGTGACCACAGCTGTCCTCCCAGTGGCCTCAGAGTGGCTCAGGAGGGGTGGAGGGATAGAAGGGGCTGAAGAGACTTGATGGCATCTACTGATTCTCTGCCCAGGGAGAGACAGTGTGGGCTAAAGGACAGACTTCAGGGCTCGGTGGCCCTTGATCATCTTTGCTTCTGCCCTTTGGGTTGCTCACGCCACGGCCCTCCTAAGGCCTGGCTTGCCGGAGATAAATCATCTGACGTATGGCCCTAAGGGTCCAAGTGCACAGGGAAGCCTGGGCAGGCTGAGGAGACCCCTTCCTTCTGCCTCTTCCCTCTGACCTTTCCCCATCTCTACACAGGCCTCCCCACGGCAGAACAGAGTGGGCCCCACCACAGGATGACCCCTGGTTGAAAGTGGGATGGATCTGAAAAGTGAAAGGCTTACTTGCTGATCTTGGCCTGACCTTTATCCCTCACACTTAAAAACAACAAACAAACAAAACCACCAAATTTGCAATTGGTTCCACGTATGCCAGCCTGTCCCCAGCCAGCCTGAGGTGGCATTTTCCAGGGAGGTGAGGCTGCTCAGCTCGGCCCTACCCATTGCACAGCTCTGGTTATCATCCTGGTTTACTTCAGTCTCCTCTGTCCCCTTGGCTGCTCTCTCCTGCCTGTTCTGGGAACCCTGGAGCCACCCAGAATTGAGCATCAGTCCCTTGAGGGTCTAGAACACACGAAGCTTCCCACCCAAGCTGGTGGCTAGTGAGTGGCTGAGTCTGGACTCAAACCCAGGTCTTGAGGAGGCCACTGCGTGCTTCCTGTTGTTCTGAAGAGCCAGGCTCCACCTGCTTTCTTTCTCATCTAATTAACACTGTCAGGACCCACCATGCAACAGAAAGAAACAGTTTTACCAAACACCAGAGCCGGGTGTGGGAGCTTCTATTACATAATCAAGTAGGACACTTTATTTCTGTCCTTGGCCCGGCCAGGCTCTCTCTGTGCCATTTTTCCAAAGCCCAGCTTCACTTCTGAGATGCCTGCTGTTCAGCCTCTCTCCAGGACCTCTGTCCACCCATAGTCCCCTCCCCCAGCCATCCCCAGCTCTTCTGTTCCAGGACTGACGTCAGCCCTTACTTGCACAACACTGTCTCCTGGGGACCACTGTGTTGATGCTGATGCCACCTTTCGTGGTGCTGGCCTCACATACCCTCCCTGACTGTTGGCAGAACCATTCCTCTGAGGCACAGGGATGGGCTGGCCCCTCTGGGGCAGGCTGGAAGTCCCCTGCTGTCACCTTCCCTAGCCCTCTGCCCATCAGATAAACCACAAACATTTCTCCAGTTGCTGTTCCCTCCCCGGGCTCACCCATCTCCTGCTCCTCGGAGTGGAGTGACCTCACTCTGCTGGGCTCCCACACCTCCAAGCCGCGCACAGCCTCTCCCTGTTCTTAGAATAAGGTCTCAATCCTTCTGCAGGGCCCAGCCCTGCCCGCCTCAGTGGCATCTCCTCGCTCGCCAAAGCCCTGGTCCAGTCCTGTCCCCCACCGCTCTCTCTGACCCCAGCGCCCTTCCCTCACCCCTCTGCCTAGATGGCTCCTCCTTATTCTGTAGATTCCAGCTGAGAGTCACCCTGGGAGGCCTTCAGCCTCCTGACAGCCTGTGCATGGTGCTGCCCTGGCGGGAGGGGGTGTTGGGGCGGGCGCTGCTCAGCACTGGAGCGTCTGTCCCAGGGCCAGCTCTCCCGAGGTGTTTTCTGAGTGACTGAGGGAATGAATGAATGAGGGAATGAATGAATATGTGGATTCGTTCTGGGTTCTGGCTTCTTCATGTCTGGCATGCACAATGGGAGAGTACTTTTCTCTCCTTGGCTTCTGGTAATTGAGGCCCCAGGCTAGGTCATCACGGTCCTGAGGTGTCCCTCTGTACTGGCTGCCCCTTCTCTGTTCCCATGACCCAGTGTTCCAGCTCTCAGAACAACAACATCTGTATCCAGGACATGTCATCACCCTGTCTCGCCTCATAAACATGGGTGGTTGCTGACCTGCCTGAGTTCCAGTAATGCCCCTCACCCAGCCATGTGTGGGGCTGCACACCTGCCATCCCAGCACTTGGGAGGTGGAGGCAGGAGAGTCGGAATTCAAGCTCATTCTTGGCTACACAATTTAAGGCCAGCCCTGGATACATGAGACCTGGTATCAAAAGCAAACAGACACTACCAGCCTTGGCCTCCAGCAGGGCACACCCCATTCCTTTATCTTTTATGCCACCAGGACTTTTCTTTTTTCAGGGGGGTGGTTTTGAGACAAGGTTTCTCTGTGTAACAGTCCTGGCTGTACTGGAACTCACTCGGTTAGACCAGGTTGGCCTCGAACTCACTAAGATTCACCTGCCTCTGTCTCCCCAGTGCTGGGGTTAACAGCGCACGCCACCGCTGCCCGGCTGCCACCAGGATCTTGAAGCTAGCACGAAGCCCACTTGAGCCTTCACAGAGAGGAGACCTGGAGGCCAGCGGGCTGCAGTGCTCCCCATCAGCGCCCGAAGACCTGGCCAACCTGGTGCCCAGCGCCAGCTGGAAACAGTCTGGGTACTGAGCTCTGCCCCAGAGCCTGCTGGGTTCCTGCTGGGCTCCTGCTGGGCTCAACAGTTGCACCAAGACCTCCTGGGATCTAGATGGTTACAGCTGCTCCCTCACCCCCCACCTGCTCCAACAAACCCAGGTGTCCACAAACTGCAGATGGGGGGTATTGGGCTCTCAGATTGAGGATCTGCCTGGGAAGCAGTGGGGAGTCAGCTCTTGGATCCCCCAGCAGGCCAGGGGTGGGGTGTGTGTATGTGAAGGAGAGGCCCAGCTCTGGGACAGGGTCTCGAGGGGAGAGGGAGGAGCTAAAGACATCTGCATTTACACTTGCATCCCTGGGCGCACTGGTGCGGTCCAGCTGGGGAGAGTGGGGGGGGTGGGGAGTGAAGTGCTGCTCTGAGCCTCACCTGACTCTCCCACTCCCACAACCCCGAGATGAGACCTCAATCTTTTCAGCTGATGAATCAGGCAGAGACCTCCTGATCCACGGGGGTGATGGAGCCAGGCTCTGAGTCCCACCTCCCAAGTTCTATCTTACTGTCATGAGCCCAGGGTCACATAAAAATACCCTCAACTGGGCATGGTGTCTCATCCCTGTAATCCCAGGACTCGGAAGGCTGAAGCCTGGGGATTGCCATGAATTTAAGGCCAACGTGACACAAACAAAAACTATAAAACCCAGTCAATCAGCCGCCACCGCTCCACACCCCAACGTCAAGGAAACCATTAGTACGGAGCCAGCAGTTTACTGTCCTAGCTTCATGCAGCTGCCGCTGGCCTGGGAGATGCTCTGGGCGCTGCACATGGCTGCAGTGGGACTTGCCAGGAACACTGAGCGCACATGTGGTGCAACGGGCCTCCAGCCGAGGCAACACTGAAGACCTAGGTCTGTGATTTCCAAGTCGAGGCAGCTCCCAAGAGAGCGGTCCCTGTAGCTCTTTAACCCACTAAAGAGCCAGCAAGCGTCCCTGAGGACCTGATTAAATTACAGCTGGCAACATTGCTATAATGTCCCTTGGCTCTTAAGCAATCCATGAGGAGTGTTTGTGAGGTCTCTATGGTGGACAAAAGCCAAGACCATCTGTCGCTAAAATTCCTTCCAGGGGTTGTGGAGCTTAAGCAATGTTCACCCCTTCTCCTGAGCTGTAGGTCCCAGGGACAAACTGAGGCAGGAATCTGCTGGTGTATTCTAGTGGACCAATGAGTTTTCTGGGCTTCCTTCCAGACCACAGATGAAGGGTTACTTACAGGGGTGTAGGTGCTCCCCACAAACTGCTGCACCCAGAAAGGTTTTACCCAGCAGGCAGGAGGGTTGCCTCTAGGCTCCCTGGCCTGTATACTGGAACATTCCCTACAGCCGTGTGCAATGTTGCATGCAGCTGGTAGTAGGAGCCACGGGATGGTCAGGGATGGTCAGGTGGCCTGCCACCCTCTGTGAAAGCTGTGAACAGTCAGCAAGCCAAGCTGGGATGATCCTTTTGCAAGGGCACAGCTGAACTCCCCAAGATGGCAGCTGCTTGGTTCACAACACAGAGGCCGAGGCTAGTCCCAGTGCTTTCTCATCCTTCAGCAGATGGCTGACATCTTTTTTCTTTCTTTCTCCTTCTCTCCACGTGTTTAAGTTTGTGCTTGTGTACACACACACACACACACACACACACACGCACGCACGCACGCACACGCACACACATGCATGTGGGTGAGGCCAGAGGACAACCTCAGGGGTCCTTCCTCAGGTGTCACCAACACTTTTTTTTTGAGACAGAATTTCTGTCACTAGTCTGGAATTGCTAAGTAGGCTAGGCTGGCTGAGCAGTGGCCCCTGGGACCTGCCTGTCCGCCTCTCCAGCCCTGGGAATACAAATGTGTACCACCACACCTGTTTTTTTTTTTTAACCTACGCTGTGGTATTGAACTTGTGAACTTGGGTCGTCATACTCAAGTACTTCACCAACTAAGGGATCAACCCAGCTCCTGTCGCACCCAGGGAGCCCAGGCTTGTGCAACTCGGAGGACCTTGGTTTCCTCAGCCTCAGGCTGGGCCTCCTGAGTGCGGGGACTCACCCCCACATCTGGCTTTATCGTCTTTCAGAGTCCAGGACTGCACCCGGTCAGAGGAAGCTGCCATTCCCTGAGCTATAAGGGAGAGGGGGTGGCTGCCCCAGGGCGTCTTCCTGCCTTGATTTTTTAACAGCTTCGTTGGCTCGCTGCCTGCACGGAGCTCTGCAGAGAGAAAGTCCCAGAATATCAGAGCTGCGGGACCTCGGAGGCCGCCTGCTTGGTCCTTTCATTTCACAGGGGAAGAGAGACAAAGGACTGCAGAGAGATGAAAGGATTCCGCTGGGCTTCTTGGTGGCCAGAGGAAGAATAGAACTTGTCCCAAGTCCCAGCCACTGCCAGTTTCTTTCACTGCCTGGGTTTGACTGTGGATGCAGAGGCTGGGGTGCAAATTCCTGCCTCTGACCCTTACTGACCATGAGACCCACCATGGACAGGTACCTCGACCTCAGGAACCCTCAGTTCCCTGATCTGCAAAGCGGGGTAACTTTCTAGGGATACTGTAAAGAGCGTTCTGGGCAGGCACTGACACAGGGACCCCCACAGTTTACCTGTTTCTTCTGTGACTGGAAGTGGTGATCCAGGCCGTATGGATGTTGGGAGCGGTGGCAATATGGTGGTCACACATTCTAACCTTGTATTCATCTCATGAGTGACAAGTTTGGTCACAGAACATGATAACTGAAGCCGGGATTCTCTCTCAAATCCAAGACACATGAGGGATTGTGAGAGAGCCCGATCTACTTACCATAGGGATTCCCGGTACAGGCTTCCAGGAGCCGCAGCTTAGAAGCGGTGGAGCCTTGAAGTTCCTGTAGGAGTCTCCAGACAAGAGAGTGAAGCAGGGCTGGAGATGTAATTCAGTTAGCAGAAAGTCCTTCTGCCTAACGTGCAAAAAACAGAGTTCAATCCTAAGCAGCTCTTAAACTGGCATGGTAAAACTCCTGACCTGACCACACAGCAGTTGGAAGCCAGCCTGTGTTACATATAACCCTGCTCTAAGATGTGGTTAGGGCTGGCAAGATGGCTCAGAAGGTAAAGGCACCTACCACCAAGCCTGATGACCTCAGTTTGACTCCCAGTCCCACATGGTGGACAGGAAGAGAATCCTGAAGTCTGACCTCCACCTGTGCACTGTAGCATGCACGGTATATATGTGGCATATATATGTAGTGCATGTGCGCGCATGAGTGTATGGGTGTGAGTGTGGGCGTGCATGTGTGCATGAGTATGTGTGTTGTGCGATGTTTATTGCTCTTTTGGCTATTTGGGGGTCCTGCCTCCCAGCTCCCAAATAAATCACACACAGAGGCTTATTCTTAGTTATGAATGCCTGGCCTTAGCTTGGCTTGTTTCTTGGCAGCTTATATTATCTCGGCTACCTTTTGCTTCTGGGCTTTTATCTTTCTCTATTTCTGTATACCTTTCTTTATTTCTTTCTCCATGGCTTGCTGTGTAGCTGGGTGACTGGCCCCTGATGTCCTCCTCTCCTTGTTCTCTTGTCTGCCAGCCCCGTCTGTCCTCGTTCCTGCCTCACTATTGGCCGTTCATCTCTTTATTAGAACCATCAGGTGTTTTAGATGGGCACAGTAACACAGCTTCACAGAGTTAAACAAATGCAGCGTAAACAAAAGTCACACACCTGAAAATAATATTCCCCAATATGTGTGTGCATGTATGTGTACATGTGTGCATGAATGTGTGAATGTATGTATGCACGAATGTGTGCGTGTACGTGTGTACATGTGTGAATGTATGTGCATGTATGTGTGTACATGTGTGCATGAGTGTGTGCATTGTGCATGAGTGTGTGTGCATGTACGTGTGTGTACGCGTGTGTACACATGTGCATGAGTGTGTGCGTGTACATGTGTGAGTGTGTGTACGTAGAATCAGGCAGAGGAAATAACAAGTGGCACCCATAAAGGCACAGATAGCATGGCATTACACATGGAGATTACACGGTGGATGCTGAGTGTGTAGGGTCCCCTCTTCCTCCTTCCTAGGGTGCCCCTATGTCAAATGCAAAGTTAGGACCACAGTGTCTTGTGACGGGGACACTTTACAGCTCCTGAAGATGGCTCATTAGACAGATGAGGAAGCCCAGGGTGGCCCCCACAGGTTCCCAGCGGGGTAGTGTTCACCCCTACTGCCCACCCTCAGACTGTGGCCAGAGCAGGAGGGCTTCCTGGGGAACGCCACACTGCTGGGAGGGGGGTCAGCTGGGGCTGTGGGGGGAGAGAAGCGGCTGGCTGGATGACAGCCTGGGGGCAGCTGGCCCGTTATTTATGGCTATTTCTTTTAGAGTCCTTCAGGACCGCTCAGGTAATTGAATAACTGAACATGAGCACATGTCCGCGATCATTTAATTGTGGCAGAAAATGAAGTTGGTTGCAGCTGGGGGCCGCCAGCCCATTACGCCAGTCCTCGTTTCTGCTGAGCTGAGCAAGTGGGGCTGCAGTGGCCATCCATCCTTGGCCCGCCCCCGCCCCGTCCCCGCCCATTCCCGCCCCATCCCCAGGCAGCTGTGCCCATGCCTGGGCGTGCTAGTGATCAGGGAATTTGTTCTTTGGGAGCTCCACTCTCAAGCCTGTATCTTTGCTCTGGGGAGGCTCTGTAGACAGTGAAGGGGTCTGGGGGCTCCCAGGAGGGCAGGGGTTGGGTGGGTGCTATAAGCCAGAACGACGGCACTATCAACAGACATGTTAATCCTGTGATATTTGTGCACTATCAACAGACATGTTAAACTTTGTTTCTGTGCCAAGCACTTGTCTGAGGCACTAAAGCGCCTCCCTCTGGTCCTGTTCTATCCCTGTTGGGGAGTGCTAGTCTATCCTAGATTTCACAAGTGGGGAAACTGAGGCACAGACTCCTGACTGCTTGCTCCTGGTGGACTCTGGAATTCTGGGAGCCCTTGAGGGCCTTCAGCAGCAGTTCAGAGGAGCCTCTGAGCCCTGGGGACCCCTCTGTCTGACTCCATTCTAGACACCACCTGCTGCCTGCTCCTCCAGGCCAAGGCTGGGACCCAAGCCTGGGCCCCACGTGAGGTGGAAGGAGGCTGCCCGTGGGCCTGGGATGTCTTGCTATCCCAAATGCTGGCTCTCACTGCTCTGGCCCTCTTTCCAGTCCTTCTGAGGAGGGGAGGACTAGAATATGCCAGGGGCCGGACACCTCCTGGACCAAAAGGCCACCAGATCCCCAGCACGAAGTTGGGAGGGGGCAGCCTGGAGCTGATGTGTAGACCCTAGTCCCATGGGACCTCAGGGGAGTTCCTGTAGCTGAGGTGACAAGATAGCAAATCGAAACACGTTGTCTTTGGGGCAAAGGGGTTGGGCAGAAGGTCCTAAGAATAAATACAGTGGGCAGGGTGAGTGAGGCTCCGGAGCTTCAGAAGAGAAGAGAATGAGGGCAGCCTCACTGGGAAGGTGTCATTAAAGCTGACATTTGCGGGGCTGGAGAAATGTCTCAGGGGCTAAGAGCACTTAGCTGCTGCTCCTCCAGGACCTCTGGTCTTGCAGGCTTGGAGACCCTGCCAAGGAAAGTACCCACTTCGCAGGATGACCCCAGAGCCATGATGGCAGCCAGATCCCTTGAAGTCTGCAACCAGAGAGGAGGCGTAAAGTCTGGCTGGAGAGTCTGAGGGTAGACTGGTGGCAGCAGAAATGTCAAGGAAAAAGCAACAAGCATCCAAAGGCAGACAAGTTCAATTTCAGGGACAACAGGTTTACATGGGAAAAAAATACCAAAACAAAACTTCGTCCTGATACCCAATGGGACCCCACTAATGTTTTCCCTGCTTTGACAAAATGGTAAAACATGCATGGAGACAGGTGTGGGAGGGAACGGGGACAGGTGTGGGGAGGGCACGGAGACAGGTGTGGGAGGGAACGGGGACAGGTGTGGGGAGGGCACGGAGACAGGTGTGGGAGGGAACGGGGACAGGTGTGGGGAGGGCA